>CAEGAF010002956.1:0-38458 GCA_903067075.1 Micropoecilia bifurca
ACACACACACACACACACACACACACACACACACACACACACACACACACACACACACACACACACACACACACTGCTGCTCAGAATCCTACGAAACCCCAAACCTGACATAATTCTGACATGAACTCCCATCAGACGCGTCACCTGAAACTCTTTCAGCAGCTGTGGGAAATTCAGAAGTTATGGTCAAATTAATGATTTCCCTTGGAGGCCAACTGACCGGCCGGCAGCTTTCTGTTTCTGCCAGGTTTGCACAATATATAGCAGCCCAGCAACCAGCTAGCAACACACCTGGACAAAAGAAAAAAAAAGAAAGGGCCTTTGTTCAACACCTGCACCAGTGTCACTGATTTACTCCCAGCCAGTTAAACGTTGGGTGCTTACGGTAAAATATGTCTTTGTTTGCTCGTGGTATTTATTTAGCTCTTTTGAGATACATTTGAGGGCTGACCTTTCAGTACTATCAGGATGTGAAAATGTATCAGTCGTTAGAATAACTCTAAGGTCACTCCAACACCACAAATAAGAGCGATTTCCACTTGGAAACACCGACAGCACTAGAAAATAACTGCACATGTACGTCCAGGTTCTGGTGACCAGGTGACTCCCAAACTATGAATGTCTGAAAGGAATCATAGCAGTTTAGAATGATATTGACCCTCAAAGTGAGGCGCAGTTACAAAACTAATAGACTGACTAATACTGACACCATGTGGTGACTTATTAAAATGAACTGCAAGTTTATTAACAGTAGACTTTTTCCCCCCTCATTTTTCTCTGCAAAAGGGGTGCAAAAAGTGTACCATTTTTATAACAGCTATAAGGAAAGCCACTGAAAACTTTCTTTGTACTTGATATGCATTGTAAAGTGAACAGTATCATTTGAATAGTAAAACCATTTTTACCATGCAAATGATATCTTGGTTATCATACCAAACCATGACACATCCCTGCCTCATTTGATGGATATTATTGAGTTACATTTGAAATGCATCAGGCTGCAGGCACCTAAAGACTGGAAGTATTTAGGAATTCAACTTAGCCAAAATTTGGAGGAAATTGCTAATACAATTTACTCTATAATGGAAGAATATGATTAAAATGATAGTGGCACCTAAATGTAACTATTTGTTGATCCTTCTACCAATTATAATCACCCCCATAATCTTTAAACAACATTTTATATAACTGTTTTATGGCAAGGGGGGAAAGCAAAAATCAAACTGAGTAAACTTTGATCAGCTCATCAGGTCTAAGCTGGTGTAGATTATCTTCTGCAATCTCTAAGCTGCCTAACAGTGTAAATGATCCAATAAAAGATCACAATTGTTGGATATTGACAGTGAGTTATGCTTTACCAGTTAGTTCAAATGAGAAATTGTCTGAAAGGGATGACACCACCAATCCAGTCCTCATGTACTGTGTGTTTGAACCAGAGTACATGAAATTATCACACCATCCAAAGAAGTGCGCCCCCCTGTGGTTACTCTCTGCCATTTGCACTGAGAAAAGACCAGTATATTGGAAAAATGGAAATCAAGTGATTTATCTACCATAGGACCACTTAAATTATATGAAGGAAAAAGGAGTGAATAGAAATATGAGGGTAAACAACACTTCTAGCAATATTTACAAATCAGAAAGTGTGAAATCTTAGCCTCACATTAGCTCAGAAAACCCTGTCTCTGATCACTTGAAGCTACCACAAGAACAAAGCATGACTTCCTATGTTTGGAAATTAACCAAACTGCCAACTAGTGGCAAATTCACAAGTGTTCAACTGTTGAGGCAAAAAGACCTGGGAATGAGAACAGGACAGGAACATGTAGAAAATATGTTACAATGAGTAACACTTCCCTTTGCTACAATAAAGCTATTTTTTATGTCGAATGGTTCAAAAATAGTAATGCTTAGTTCATTTCTGTATTTTTTGCCCTGAGACTATTTTGATTTGACAATTTCAGCTGAAGACTTGGTATGGCTATTAAAGTCAATCAATGCTAACTAGCAGTGATCATCTCATTTTTTTGGCATTGACATCTTTTACTCACAACAAAATCTGGTGTTTCAGTTCAGCAGCACATCTTATTTTGTGAGACAAATCATAGAATTGGAGAATTGAAGATGGCTGACAATTTACATCTAGGTTATTCTTATTCTTATAATCTTTTGCTTATCAGAGATTGAGTTGCCAAGGTAATACATCCAAGAGGGAAATCTGGACATCCCACTCCCCCAGTTTCAAACTCCAGCTCATTCCTGGAGATCTCAAAGTACTCCAGGATCTGCCCTGGAGTTCCTGGCTACCCCAGAACCTCCAAAGGAAAGTGCCCTGATCAGAAACACCAACCAACCAACCACATCAGCAGACTCCAAACTCCCAAAAGATTCTGCAACTCTAGTAAATAATAACTTGTATTCTCTTGTTGAAAACTGCACCTTGAACATCTCTATGAATGTAGGTGAAGTATTACTAAAAGTGTACAACCATTCAGGCTTTGAGAACAGGTAGAGAAGAGCATTGCATTTTGACTCTTTCAGAGAGTAAACTAACTGTATTTTATACCAAAGTACAGAATTAGCGATATATCCTCCAAATGTTGGCTAAGTTGGATTCCCAAATATTTAATGTCTTTAGGTGCCTACCAAAATTTCATGGCACACTGATGTCACTGGCCTGGCTTCGGATTTGTTCCAGATAATTCTGGAACAGTCCCTAAAATAGGACTGTAAACTTCACCACGCTCTCAAGAGGGCAGCAGATTACATACAGATGGTCTTCAAAGTCTGACCTGGTATATGAAATACTGGTGGGGACTGGGCCTGCTTAATTATAGATAAAGTGTGTTTGCAACCAGAGCAGCCTCACAAATTTACAAAATGCCCAGGATGCCTGGCTTCCCCAGAGCCTGCAGGCAAAGACACTTACTTACCTTTAAGGAAGCAGTTTGGATGGAGCATGTACCAAAAGAATTCCTGAGCGTTTGGTCAGCAAACATCTGGGGAAAAAAACCCAAAACAAAACAATACAAAGAAAGGTTAACAACCTCATCCTGCTAGGTAAATTGTGAGACAAAAGAGAAGCAGAGAGCAGAAGCAAACAGTCCAGCAGAGGGTAAACAAGACCGTTAGTACATGACATGACACTATTTACTTCATCGCCATCTGTCAACCGTGGAAAACGGCAGTGGATGGGAAGAAATCTGCTCTGTGCTCCACTTACTTCTATTTCTCCATTCCAGCAAAACCAGTTAGAGGACCAGTCAGTCCTGTGGTCAGTGGAGTGGAGTGAGTGGAGGCAACTAGAGACTCAGCTAACATGTGAACTAAAAGGTCAAACCCTAACTGTAAAATTTAACTGACACAATTAAAAAAGGAAACTGCTAACATATATTCCGATATCTAAAAGGAAAAAACTTTCTAATGACCCTATTATCTTTTCTTCCTCTGTATAAGCTTTAAAGAAACAACCCTAAGCAACGGACCAGTCTGAGAGTTTATCACAGGATCAGGATCTTTCTCAACTACGTCACATTATCTGACTCGAGCAACGTTTACAAAGCTTCTCGCAGGTAAAAATCAAGGTACAATTACAAAATGTAATTTGTAATAAATGCAATCAAAGTCACTTAACACAGAATTATTATTTTTTTGGTTTATTGTTATTTAATGCACATGTACAGCAGCAGAATGTTACTCCACGTATATTTAAAACTTTAAGGTGCCATTCACATGCCATGTGCATTCTAAATAATCACAAAGAACACATAGAAAGTTTAATAAGGTTTAAAATTGTGTCAATGGTTTAGCTGTATTACCTGCTGCCTCTTGTCCTTACTAAGCGACAGCTCCTTTCCTCCTCTGGTTTAATATTTACCTCAGTAACAACAGAGATGAGTGTTTGTGTGAGAGATGAGTGTTTACGGTCGTGTGCTGCACATTTAACGCCACACAGCCACCATTTATCTCCAGCTAATACTCTCTGGGGAAATCCAGATAACACCATTTCAGTTTCTGTACATACAACAAACATATTTTTTACATCTCAACACCCTTTACAAGACACATTCAATTCATATTCATATAGTTTGACTCCACTTTAGTCGCTGTCACACAATGTTTTTAAATTCTCCTTAAAATGACAACTGGAAGAAAGAAGTCTATCAAAGGAAGTATTTTGAATCATGGCTGCAATTATTCATCCTGAGCAAGCATGAGGGCACAGTGGAAAGGTACAACTCCAGTCCTTCATCAAGGAGAGAAACAGATAATCAAGTAATACAAACTTTGGAAAGAAAAGGAGAGTATAAACATAGTAGCAGTAGTAGGTTCATCAATAGCAGCAAATGTGCTGCAGCATGCTGAGATCTGGATGAACTGGACGTCACATTATGTGGGAACAAAGCAGATGCTACAAGTCTGATGGTTATAGTTGTTGACATAGTTACAATTAGAGCAGCAACGGTTTAAGACTCCAAAGCGGCCTGCATAAGCAGAAGAGGAACGTAGATGTCACACAGCAGCGCTGGTTACAAAGGTAAAAATAGACACTGCCGTCTAAGGAATTATTTAAAAGCTAATACGAGCCGACAGCATTGTCCCAATATTAAGTTGAAGGAAGCTAATAACGTCTGTAGAGGAGTCTATTTGGACGTGCAGCTGGAACCAGGAGTGGTGGGGCTGCAATGTGTAATTATAACAATTATTTCAGCCATTGGCAGATTTACTGGATCTGGCTTCTGCTGGTTTGTGATGAATTGTGATGAATGTCTCATATTAATGACATAAAAGTCGGATTAAATGCAACATTCAGATTGCAGACACTTAGAAAACTATCAGATATGTATCCAGTCTAGTACAACATATGGAAGTGGTCCAGAGCTAATTTTCTTTCTCGGCCTGTGAAAAGGTTAAAATTTAAATTGGGCCGTTCAGGCTTTCTTGAAAAATAGGATGGGGCAAAAACATTTTTGCATTTGGGACACATCTGCCGCTGTAGCCTTTGTGACTCTGAACCAAGCACTAAACTGTTTTAAACACAAGCCGTTAAAATATACTATTACTGTGCCTCTGCATGCAATAACATTAAATCGGCCATTTTTATTTTTTTGAACCTGACAAAACACACCTAGCTTAATAACAACCCACAGAGCAGCTAAATGGAAGATCTCTGAGCCATGGGATATGTCAAAGAAAGGACATGTGAAGCTAATTCAATTTACAGTAACAGCTTTACCAAGAGATGTTCCACAGATGTACACGGCTATAAATATCCTGCAGATGCTACAGTATGGGACAACTCCAACAATGCCACTGAGCACAGACAGACCATGAGTCAAAAGATGACCCAGCTACTGTCACAAACTAGCTGCTGGGAAGAAAACCTAAAACTATCTGCGTCTCATACTAAAAATTAAACATAGCAATAACATCAATGGTACCTAAAAGGTAATACCCAATTTGCCCCACATTCATTGTGAATGTAAATTATTTGTCATGATATATATATTTTTTTAATGAAAGCAGAAGCAAAATGATGGGCAGAGCCTCATTAGGCCAATAAGCTGTCACTTCTGTTCTTGTTGGGCTTTAAGTGTTTGCAGTTCAAGCTTTACTGAATTACATATTCACATTTCTCAACAACGGTGCCTGTAAGGCATGAGAAAATGGCCGTGTGTGGGAGACTGTTAACCAAGTAACAAACATTAAGAAACCAACTTTCATCTACGGTCCTTCTATGACGCCATGGCAACACTCATATAAGAGTGAAAGGACTTTTTAATCATCATCATCATCAAAAAAATAAATAAAAATCTTAAGTATGAGAGAAATGGAGCACCCAGCTGCTACTTCTGCATGTGTGTTCAGAGCTCCTTCAGGACACGCCATGCAGGGTTTGGCTATTGAGAGGCTGTGAATGTGACAACCATCCTTTGAATTTGAAGTTATTTCAAACCTATTTTGGAGTATAAATACTGTACAAAAAAATCGTAATCATAAGTTGTGGCTCGCCCGGAAACGTGTGACTGCGTGCGTCACTGATGTTTGTTTTAAAGTCTGCTACAGTTAGATCACATTCTATCATTGATTATAGTTGTATTGATAATAATCCAAGTCTGTTGTTTTTGGATGATGTTTCCTTTTTAGGGGACGTATCATTCAAACTTTTTTAGCTTTAAATACATTTGTTGTGTAGAAGTCTCTAGAAGTGCAGAAAAGTTTCATTTAGTCTCTTCTGTTGCCTTTTAAATGTTTAAATTCTGTTTGGGACACATTTTTCCATCTGTTCAGTTTTCTCTATTCTATCAAACTACAAAGATGGCGAGATATCTTTGTAGGTACGCTTTGCAACCCGGAGTGGAATTAAAAGAAACGGCACCAAAACAAGTTGATCTCAGATGCAGAACCGAGGTAAATATTTCATATTTGTGGCCTATGGGGCCACAAATATGAAGAATTCAGACCAAAGCATTGCAGTTCCACTTCACACAGACCACAACTGAATGGTTTAAATGTGAAAAGGCAGGATTTCAAAGCGTGATATATTCACTTTACAATGCATATCAAGTACAAAGAAAGTTTTCAGTGGCTTTCCTTGTAGCTGTTAAATTGTAATCACTGAAAAGAACTGGGATCAAAGGCAGCATCTGTCTGATTTCAAAGCTTTTTGAATCGCATTCTGGATTCTGCTGCTTCGGGCGCATTTTGCTCCACATGGATCGGTGAAGCTGCAGGAATGATATTTGCATTAGCAAACAAATAAATAAAATAAAATTTACCAGAAATATAATGATATAGAACCTGTATTTCACTTCCTAATTTTATCATGTTTTCAAGGCAGTGATACTGAGTGATACTTGTACAACATCAGCCATTCATTTACATTAGGGATTAGGAGCCCACAGTAAAAACACACACAACTAATCGCTGGAGTAAAAAATAACTTTCTGGAAAATACATTTTCAAGGGAAAAACATTCTGGAATGGAAAAAGATTAAACACATCGAAAACCTTGTAAATTACTGCGTCAAGGCTGAAAAGGCCTTTATTTAAGACAGAAGTGTCCAAACAAGAGAGTTGAATTGTCCGTCTCCTGGGGGAATTAAAATTCATTCATTTTTGTCAAATAAAAATGTACAAACAACTACGTTGTGAATTTTTCCATTTTTGGACTTTATTTTTCAATAAACTAAGAATGTAGTCTTTTGTTAAGATCCATCCATTTTCTTGACACCCTTGTCCCTTGGTGAGGTCGGGAGGGTTGCTGGTGCCTATCTCCAGCTAACATTCTGGGCGAGAGGTGGGGTCACCCTGGACAGGTAGCCAGTCTGTCGCAGGGCAACACAGAGACACACAGGACAAACAACCAGGCACACACACCTAGGGACAATTTGGAGAGACCAATTAACCCAACAGTCATGTTTTTGGACTGTGGGACTATTATAACTGGAGTACCTGGAGAAGGCCCATGCATGCACAGGGAGAACATGCAAACTCCATGCAGAGAGGCCGGGGCCGGGAATTGAGCCCAGAACCTTCTTGCTGCAAGGCAACAGCTCTACCAACTGCGCCACTGTGCTGCCCTTTTGTTAAGAATTTTTTTTTAATGGATCTTTAAATCAATATAGATCCCAAACAAAAAAGGTCTGGCAGGACTGTGTTATTATAACAAAGGTCTACAGTCTCTAAATATTTTTAAAAGTGGCTGTTTTCCTTTTTGGGACAGAATATTTTTATTTTAGCCTCAAGCTAAGGGGTTTTGTGGGTCCAGCCTGAGTAAAAGTTGTTGGATGTTTGCAGTTCCTTATAATACAAATTTCAGATGAATGCAATCAATTAGAAAAAATTTGAGTTTGTACATAATATTATTTTATTTTAAGGTTGATTTGCTCCAATCTAAAACTGCAATCAGAAGGCCACAGAAAATCATTCAGTGGGCCACAAATGGTCCCTAAGCCGCAATTTAGACACCACTGATTTAAGACGATCTTACAATTAGAAAAAACGTCATTTTGGGATTTTTTTCAAAATACTTAATAATTAAAATTGATATGTTTTACTTGGCTGAAATCTAATAAAAAAGATTAGCACAGTAGTTGCATGGTGCACAACAGTGTTTCAGTTGAATTATTAAAGGATCAGTGAAGGGAAGCGGACAGAGCCCACTGTGAATGGTTGCTAAGCAGTTAATGCGTTCTGCACTCACCAGCCTTCTCACATATGACACATTCTCTTCACAGAGAGGTTGCAACACCTTCATCCCTGCCACATGCGTTATTGAGGAGATTCACACGTGCATCAAGGCAAGGGGAGGGGAGCAGTTTCTTTGTTGTTGTTTTTTTTTATAATACTCTGGACCTGCAGCGGTGGAGAGGCTGACTAGAAACATTCTCTGAAGGTCTTTGTGACCAGAGCAGTGACGCACGGGGGAGCTCCCCAGAGGCCGAGCGAGGAATTTGAGTCAAGGGACAGACAGAAGGAGGAGGGCTGGGGGGTGAGTTAAACCATGCTAAGGTCTGCACCAGTGGTAACCCAGGCAACGCGGACGAATCCACTTCAACACCAACAGACCAGTCGAGCGAAGTCGCACCAGACTGCCAGAAAACAGATCCCTGGTGAAAAACATCAGACCCAAACGTAAGAGAGTTCTCAGTCACACACACACATATCTGCTCGTTTACAGAAAACACACCCACTGAGTAATCCTGCTGACCAACAGCCCCTCCCACATAGCTCGGTCTCAGTGTGTCACGCTCTAAACAACCCTCCCTTTTGTTGTTTGCAGTAAACATCAGAGCTGCTTGTTGGGGGAAACAGGATTACACTCTGACCCGATGCTGTGGGAACGGCTGCCCTCTGCTCTGTGGGCTGATCCTGAGAGTCTGCTGAGACACAAACTGATAACGTAACACCTGTGGAGTCTGGCAGTCAACAACCAGGCCTACGTGCTGCAGTTTGCTCATGATGACCACACATTCTTGGGCCATGTTGTGCTGCTAGGACGGCGGAGGGGGTTGGGCGATATAGACTAGAAGTTTAATCATGATATTTTGGGGTAAAAACAATAAAAGTGACAATAAAAACGTTTCCTTTTTCAGGTAATTGTATGACTGTGACTGCATCATGGCCTCACAAACACAAATAGTGTTTGTAGAAAGCATTCCCATTTGTAACAAGCTTCTTTAGAATTGATTCTGAACCATAATCAATAAAACATGAATTAACATTGTGATGTGTAACGATGGCACTTGACAAAATGTAATGTTTCAATAGTTCACTGTGTGTTTCTATGACTTTACTATGTAAAGCACTTTGAACTGCCTTGTTGCTGCAATGTGCTACACAAAGAAACTTTACATGATTGTGATTTGTATCCCTAAACTCCACAACTATACTGAATTTGGACAAATCAAGTAATAGCTGTTACAGTTTTTCTCAGTCGCTTTGGTACATTTCTAAAATCACACTCAACACTTGTAAAACAGTAAGTTCATTTCTCAAAGCAATTCGTACAAACAGCAAAACAGCATGGTTTACCTGCAAAAAGCCAGACTCTTTTGCAAAATCCTTAGTTCATCTCACAAAAGTACATTTCAAAAGTCAACGTTTCATTTTCTATGGAAAAGACAGTCAAACTGATTAGTCATGCTGTCAATACAGCAGTGTACTTTGTAGGTGTGTTCTGATGTAAACTATGGATGGAGTTTTGGTGGATGACAAGTGTTGTAAATTGTAATTATGGGAGATCAACGGCAAGAGACTGGACAAGATTCACATTTACATTTTTACTGCATATTGTTGACGGTGTATGTCATTGTGATTCAGAAAGGAAAAGACAGAACAGCAGAGCATAGGGAAAGAAACAGTAGAAATGGGAACATAAGACCCCTCCACCCCTAACCCCCAGAAGAACACTCTGCATGCAGCATTCCAAAGCAAAACTAGAAAAACATCCCAAAAACGTCGGACCAAGGGGTCAAACTAGGGGCTTTGGAAGTAGCACTTATACTGTGAAATTGTGATATGTAAATAAACTGATTTGAACTAAATGATGGAACACTTATCACTTTTATCATCCTCTAAATGTTTCACTTAGCCACTTTTATTTCCAAATGTTTCAGTGAGAAGAATGCTTCTATCATCATCTCTTGTTCATATAGAAAGGCCATTCTAATGTCATTTTTTCCAGTCTGATCTTCTTCAATCAATTCACTGAATCTGTTTAGAAGACAGGAGGCACAAAAATTGGTGCAAAATCCTCCCATCTGCTGGACTTTACAACCGTGGATGAGCCTGCATGCATTTAATGGTATATGCTTTGTGAATCTGGTGCAAAAACAAAGAAAGCAGCTTCAGTTACAAAAAAAGAGGTTCACTACAGGACTGTCTTTCCTACATGTATTATGATGTCAGGTTTCCTGAAGTTTCTTGACTTGTCTTGTCGTTTGAGCACTTTGTTGAGCCACTGATAGCGTCCAAAGTGAGTGTCTCTCTGAGTAGTGAAGGCAAAACTATCAGGGGGACGAATGGGTTTTACAAGGTCGATATTTAAGAGACTTTGCACCAAGATACTCTAAACTGAACAACAACAGTCACGTACTACATTTATCCTTAAATGTCTTATTGGTATTTGGAGCAACAGCACAAAACACGCCTCTTTGGCTCTAACCACAAAAACTAACATAGTTTTTGTAAATATGCTTCAGAATTGATAACATTGTCCACGCTAAAAAGTTGTAAAGCTACTGACTTCTCATCAAACACATCCAGGTAATATTTCAATGGTTCGCTTGCTAATCCATAGAAACCCCCTCAGACCTCCTGCCTCTTATTAACAGAATGTCTGCCTTCGCTGGGTTAGGGGGGAAAAACATTATTATTCTTTGTGCTGCTCATACTCACCTGTGGTCTGTTTTGCGAAATTTAGGGATTTTTAAACTCCAACCATGAGATATTCCAAGGTGTTCTCCTTCCCGTCCGCCTGAAAACTTTCCCTGGGATTAAAACACATCCAGTTGTGTCGGAGCGAAGCAGGCAGGCGGTGGGCGCAGCGGGCGGGTTCAGCCGCTGGCCGCTGAGCTGTGGGCCGGGCTGGGCCGGGCCGGGCCGGGCCGCACGCTGCCCGGAGCATACAACACTGCCCCCTGCTGGTAGCTCCGTCCGACTGCGAAGGAACCAAACAGGATCTACAATCCATAAAACCTTCTAAAGTGAAAGTAGGCTATTTATCAATGGCATGAAGACAGTGTTTTCACTGTTATAAATTTAAGGACGATTATGGGCATCTTCTCTTAATTGTTCTTATGGAATATAATGACAGGTAACATTTAATTACATAGATTACAGACCCCAGGGTCTTTTTACCCCCTGAGTTTACCTCCATACATTGTAACACAAATTCTGATACCATTTTTTATTTATTTCATAAACGTCATCACTAATGAAACATATTACTGTACATAGACTGATTCTGCACAGACTGTTTTCCAACATGTATTTCTGGTAATTATGATTTCCAGCTAGCACTCATTCATTCAAGATTAGAATACTGATCAATACAAAAACTTTTAACACAGAAATGCATCTTCAACGAAAGATATGTAATATTTTAATTATCATATATAACTGTAAACAGGATTTTTTTATAGCTTTCTTTCTGTAATTACTATAGTTACCATGGGTCTCTGAACTGCCTCTGGTGAATATTTTGTTTCTTGAACTTCAAAATACTGTTTCAATTTTTTGTTAAATCTTTATTGTCTCTACTATGCATAAATTACAATTTTGCTTCACTTCATGTTATTAAGTTTGCTATGATAATGTAGACTTCTGGGAAAGAAACAAAAAACTGCATTCTGAGAAATAAGTACTTTTTTCTGAATGTACGGAAGCAGAAGAAGATTAGGGCCGATGAAAACAATTTCTATTCTTTTTCCATTGGACTTTTCCATAAATTCATAGTAGGAACAACCACAGCAGGAATAAAACACACATTTTAACAACCTGATGTCCTATTTCTGCTTAAATGAAAGGCTTGTCTTTTTACTTGGGGACCAGCAGGGGGGAAAACATTGTCTCCCATTTTTGGTTCTCGAATCAGATTCGCCACATCTGTCATTAAAGGAAAGAGAGAACAGCGGTGTGTATAAAAAATGATGCCTTTATTGCTGAAAGAATACAACTTTGTAATAAACTCAAGTGAATGTGTACCACAACATTGTTTTCTTGTCTTTACAGTTAGAATTGACCAAAGTCACAATGCTAGATACTGCACCCAAAGAGAAGTAACAAAATTCAGCCTGGATATGAAAGCATCTTACAAAGTTAGACGTTAATATTCCTCAATATCATTTACACTGATCTGGCGTCAGCAAAGGGAATCACAGTCGCACCTACACCTTTAAAAACAAACTCCTGGCTTCTTAGACTGTCTATCTTTGGTTCTAGGAGACAAAAATATTCTCTCTCAAAAGTGTAGCTAATTAGCAATACTGTGGTGGTTCAGAAATAACAAAAAATGACACAAATATTCAAGAAAAAAAAGGAGCTAAAAAATTAAACAAAACTTCCATTTATTTCTTTACATAACAGAATAAATTTATATTCACAACCCCTCAAACAATCCACTGTTGAACAAATATACCAAAGAGGGGCGGGGAGAAAATTTCTTGTTGGGGAAAAAAATGACCATCAAATATTTAATAAAGAGGAAGAAGATGCTGGAATCATTCACAAGTAGTTCATCTAAACCACCGAATGTCACTGAGTCACAAGTCATCTGGTGCAGCACTAGAGGGCGCCAAACTAACCACGGAGAGACCTCCAGCAGTGCGTTCAGCTGTTCAGAACATCCACAAACCTACACAACAGAAAATTAAAGGTCGCTTAAACAAAAGCAACTAAAACCGGGAAGAGTGGGTTTGAATTCATTTTCATAAACATTAACAGTTCTTTCTATTGGTTTTCAGATACTGGTGTCTGGAGAGGGGGTCTGTCTTTAAATCCCCCCTTTCATCTGTTCCTGTTCGTTCCCAATGTGAGTTTTCCAATGCTCAAAGAAGTCCTGCGTCTCCGTCGACGACCGCTCTGAGAGCCGTGTGTGTCCTCCACGCCGTCCTGGGACAGAACCTGGACAGGTCAAAAGGCACCTGGGATCACATGTCGTCCTCGTCGTCTTCGTCCTGGGACGAGCTGGCCTGCTGCGCCACGCTGGCAGACGCCGCGGCCATCTGTGCCTGCTGAGCGGCCTGCTGCATCTGCAGCCACTCCTGCTGGGCCAGCTCCGCCTGCTGCTGCCGAGCCTGCAGGGGGCGACACAGGGACAGAGATCCTCTGAAGGCAGGAAAACCACTTGAAATATTGTCATACCTCATATAATCCAAGCTTTTTCAAAAAGACGTTGTGGATGTTGATGGGGTGAGCAGGAAGGATCACCAGTAGCAGTCGGTCTCACAACGAATCCAAAGATGCCTCGGACTGAAGACTGCTTCTGACTATCGTGACATGCTAACCGATATTACACAGTAGGGCTGTTGTAGACGATTATTTTAGTAAAATATTGACTATACTTATCAGTAATTGAATAGCTATAAGCTAGTAAAAGAAAAATATGACAGAGAAAATGCTTACAAAAGACAATTCAGATCTTTTTTTCCCCCCTTCTTTCCATTTCTCAATTGTCTCCTCCATAGCTGCTACTAGCGCCTAGCATTGGTCAACAGCTCATTGGTTGAAGTGAGAGCGTTGCTAAACACAGAATAGCCAGCTGGCTGGAACACAGTGCGCTGGATAATAAAACTGTTCATCGAAGGATCGAGGAAGAAAATTTTAATAATCAACGTCCTCAGATCATTACATTAATTTTTACTGTAACATATCCAGAATTTTCCTTGTTCAGCAGATCAATTTTTTTTCCTGTTCATTTTAATGAAGAGAGAAACGTGTGTTTTAACACATAACATTAGAAACTTCTGCCATTTTGCCATGTCAACAGAAACAGCAACAAAACATGTCCAGTAAAGATTAGAGGTTTGCTTTGTTGCATAAAAGCAGACAACTTTGTAATTACAAACTTTACAACTTTACAAAGTTGTCGGCTTTGCAGACAACTTTGTTGCAACTTTGTATGCAACAAAGCAGACCTCTAATCTTCATTTTCTTTAGGATTCAAAATTACTATTTAGCTCAAATAACTTGCATCACACTTTTTGTTTAAGGTCTTAAAGTTCTTTAAGAACAAAACAAAACATCCAAAACTAAAAGAGGTAGGAGAAACCGTAAGAAAACTAGAAAGTCAGTGCAGCAGAGGAGGTATGTTGCAAAGGAAGACTACGTTCACAAAGCAGGGCTTTAAACTCAAATATGAATTTTTGCATGGCTGTTCATACAAATCATTAAATATGACTGAAATCAGACCCCTGTGTGAACGGTTTATGACATCAAAGTGAGCTGCAACATGGCCGTCACACAGCGGTGCTCTGTTTATGGAAGCAAAAATGGACGCCACCATCTGTGGATCAATTTTAAAGCTGTTCAGCAATGACAATATTGTCAAAAATTATAACATGAAGGAAGTTGATGAAAAGAAAGTACAGCTAATAGCAATGACCTTTTGACTGCATCTTCAGTAGAGGAATCTGTTTGGGTGTGTGGTCAGAAATAAGAATGGTGAGATTCAGATGTAATGCTTCACTGAGACTTCTTTTGTAATTTCAGAAGTATTATTTTGAGCCACTGATTATCTCTGGATTTACGGCATGCATTTTCTT
Organism: Micropoecilia bifurca; assembly: GCA_903067075.1. Taxonomy (NCBI): domain Eukaryota; kingdom Metazoa; phylum Chordata; class Actinopteri; order Cyprinodontiformes; family Poeciliidae; genus Micropoecilia; species Micropoecilia bifurca. Next base: position 14,769 of record CAEGAF010002956.1, read on the forward strand.
CTGGTGCAGAACTATGATGACACGCGTCTCATGTAAATGACATAAAAACCTGATTGAAAGCAACCTGACCTCTCAGAAAACACCAGATATGTATCCCAATTAATACCACACAGTGAAGGGCACAAAGGATTTTTTTAAAAGGTGAAGAGATCAGAATTGGGCTGTTCAACCTGCTGTGAAAAAGTTGAATATGATGAGAATGATCAATTTTTTTTAAAAAGTATGACTCGTGCCACATTCGCCTGCTGTGTGAATAAGTATGTTTCTGAGCAATTCTGACTCCACTTATATGTATCTTTTGGAGGGCGTGTTTTTATCAGAACATGGCTGTGTGAGAGAGAAACAAAAGGGAAAGAGGGAGCATCTACAAAATAATACCAAAAATATTGTCACAGGATTAAAACATAATCTACATGCTCTAAGAATAGCATCACTTCCTGACTGTGATGCAAAATGAAGGTAGACTTCTCCATCCTGGCTCATTGTTAAACAGGATGATCATCCTGCTTTCCACAACACGAACTTATCCAAATAACCCAGACCACCAGTAGGTGTGATACGCTTTTTTAATTTTTTTTTTTTTTACCTTTGCAAATAACTCCTGCTGCTGCCGAAGCAGCTCCTCCTCAGGGATGCCCAGGTTCTCCAGTCTGGAGCTGGCCTTCCGCCTCTTCAGAGCCACAGTTTTGCACTCCTGCAGGACGTCCTTCACCTCCGTTATGTACGATGCGAAACCGAGGCTCTCTAGCGCTGCGGTGCGAAAACGAGAGGAGAAAGTGCAGCGATTACTTTCAGTGGTTTCAACCCCGAACAGACGCCTCCACGCCCCCTCATCCAGCAGAGCTCTCACCGTTGATGACATGTTCTGGAGAGATGGTCTTCTTGTCTGACTTGTTGCATATTTCGTTGGCTTCGGAGGAGATGAGGTGGATGAATTCCGTGCAGCAGTTCACCACCAGCTCGCGAGCGTCGTTGGCCACTCTTACGTTAGGAAGAGTCTCTTTGATCATCTTGTTGATTGCCGCTCTGGGGATTGTGAGGTCGTCGTCGTTGCCAGAGGAGGAAGCCATCGTGGCCCAGATATGAAATTTTAAAAAATAGCAAAAAAATAAACTCTTCTTGACAGTGCGGGATAGATCTTGCCCAACTAATTTCCCTCCTGAGTCAAATGAAGCTGAGCAGGTTGACTGAACGTCAGTACGAACACAAACGTCATGAAGAGGCGAGACGTTTCCTCTAAGTTAGCTGTCCAAACACACGACCCCCGCCTGGTTTAAGTGCTTTAAAACAGTGTTTTATTTAACTGGCATTAAATAAAACAAGGGTCTATTAAGCGACACCCTCCGACATACACAACAAAACGACAGCACTACAGGAAAAAAAGCTTAACTAGCCAGCTACTAGGCTAGCTAGCAGCGGTAGTCCCAGCACGGAACAGAAATGAAAGCGGCACAGAGCATGGCTAAAGCTAGGCTAACAATGAGCTCCGAGCGGAGGCGGCTTTGTAAGCAGCCCTTACGAGAATGACGGAAGGAACAAATTCCTCACAGCACAGCAAGTTACTTTGCATCATCAAAATAACAGAGCAATGTAAATAGGAATAAAGGTTCTAAATATTTATTTAGGATAGTGTATTCTGGGTAACATTAGCCTAATTTTGTCCGGATACAACGTCAAATAAACTACCGGAAGTACAGCTTTCCTGTCATGGTTTTTTGAAGTAGGACAGCTATTGCATACTGCCACCTTCCGGGCAAATGGAAGATTTTTTATTTACTATACTTAAATGCATGACAGAGAAGCTCTAATATAACATGAAAGAAATTCATTTCAATATTATGTATGACGGTTATCCATGTAGGGACATTTTTCAAAATAAATGTAATATAAATTACTATTCTTGTGCGTTTCGTGACTCAAATATAATACATTTTCATAAATATCATAATTTTTTCGAAGGATTTCCAGGACTGGGTGTAATAAAATGAAACATGGAGTTAAATTAATTTAATTTCGGTTGTGCTTTCTTGTACAATGGCAATAACGCAATTCTAATTATACACCTGAATTGTTGCAAAATATAAGATGTTTCATATGACCAAAATTAACAATAATCGGGTTTTTAAACAGAATTTAACACTTGAACATATAAAGTCCATAGTCTTGTTTAAACATGAAATCTTCTGGCAGGAAACTCCTTTTCAAAATTTGTGTGATCTTGGTTGAGGAAATTCAGGTGCAGTTATGCTAGATGGACAGAGGGTGGCAGTGAATGCGAAGAAACGTCATAATCTACTGATGTGGTCGGCGTGCAAAATACACAATCTACACAAATTATCTCTGTAAATTAGAATTTCATCAAGAAGTGCATTTATTTCAGTAATTCATTTAAAAAACGGAAACTTCTCTATTTTAGATCCATTACAGTGTTCTGGTATTTAAATGTTCTGATATTTAATGACCTACAAAATTATTGAGAAGACCAGCAGTCAAAATACCCGCCATAGAAAAGTCACACAAACTCATAGCTAAAGCAAATGGCTACTCACAGACAGCTGTATCCAAGAATATGGATGGAAAGTTTAATTGAAGTAAAAGCTGTGGTACGTTAATGTTATGAAATTAACTCCATTATTACAGCCCATCCATTTACTGAAAATAACAGTAGAACCCAAATGTTCTACTGGATTCATATCAATAAAGATAGTCTCTATCAAACACAGTATTTCTGGGTAACAGCTTTGTTTAGACTTTGAAATATTTTTCACTCAATGGCATAAAGATGACTGTAAAACTAATTTAATTTAAAACGACTCTGTCTCAAAGGTCATGTAAACAGTTAGGCCAGCTCAGTGATTCTTCTATATTATATTCTTTATATTGTATTCTGTAGTGTGGAAAACTCCAGAGACATACTTTTTCAGAAATTAATTTATTGCTTTACAAATTTATGATATTTTAGTTGACTTTTCCATTTGAAATACCGTTTCACTACAGCAGAAATAGAGCTAAACCTGCAGACTGCTTTGGTAGAGTCTATATTTTTCACACACACATATACACACAGAAAGAGATCTGATGTGTTGTTACTAATCCTCTCAGGTACTCTTATCTTTTTCCACGGTAAAACTCTTACGACTCCTCCAACGCAGCAGCTTGAGGAAGTTCAGACTGGCGTTGAAGACTTTGTCGTGTTCAAACACCATTTTGTAAAACGTTTCGATGGGAAGGTCTCCGTTGGGATCGGCATATTTCAGTGTGGTCATGGGTGTGTAGAGAGTGTTTGTCTGATGTCGGAAAGGAGGATTGTCCATGGTGATGATCTTGTGGGTGTGCTGGAAACAAAACACACACAGCAAGAAGTTCAACCTAAAGGCACTAAGAACGTATAATTGGCAGAAGTGTTCACTCCTTCAAACTTGTTTACACGTTGTCACATTACAACCTCAAATGTTTTATTGGGCTCTTATGAGATAAACCTGTACAGAATGGTTGATAGTTGGGAAGTGGAAGGAAAAAATATGTGATTTTGAAAAGTTTGGAATTGAGAGTTTGTGTTAAGAATGGCGATTTAGAGGGTGGGTTAAAATTTAAGACCAGAACTGGGATCGTTTTCAGCAATTTTGTTTTGAAAATAGTCTTTATTGAACAGAAAAAAACGGAAAACTTATGATGACGAATGGAACACACAGGAAGCAAGGACAGAAGAGTATAAACAAACTGATACCAGGGAAATCTGCAAATGTGGAAGAGGAGAGTGGAGCTTAATTACTAAGGAGGTTCTGGAAATGAAGGGCTGCACAGTGGTACAGTTAGTAGAAGGTCCTGGGTTCAATTCCCGGCTCCGGATTTTCTGCATGGAGTTTGCATGTTCTCCCTGTGTATGCGTGGTTTCTCTCCAGGTACTCTGGTTTCCTCCCACAGTCCAAAAACATGACTGTCATGTTAATTGGTCTCTCTAAGTTCTTCTCAGGTGTGAGTACGAGTGCATGTGTGTGCGCACGCATGTGTGTGCATATGTGTGTGTGTGTGTGTGTGTGTGTGTGTGTGTGTGTGTGTGTGTGTGTGTGTATGTGCGTGCATGGTTGTTTGTCCTGTCTGTCTCTGTGTTGCCCTGTGACAGACTGACCCCCTCTCAGCTGAAACGTTCCCTGGAGATAATCACCAGCACCTCCCCAACCCCACTAGGGACAAAGGTGTATAGAAAATGGATGGATGCTGGAAATGACAAGAAGAGCTAGTTACAGGTGAGTGGGTGCAGCTGAGGAAGGGAGAAGGTACAAGAAAACAAGGAAATAATTAACAGCTGGGATGGGAAGCAGAGTGGTAGGTTGAGGATGAGCTGGAAAAACAAATGGAGTATAAAAAAGGAAAAGAAAACCTGAACAGTAACCAGAAATAAATACTAATCAAAATATTTTTTTCAGACTTTTCAGTTGCCAAACATTCATTATTATGACTCTTGGTAAGTTTTGTGACATAATCTTTCTTTTATGGGTGATGGTTTGAAAAGTGCTCAGTAAATACAAATACTCTCTAAATTGTCTCTGGATGTGTGTGTGTGCATGATTGTTTGTCCTGTGTGTCTCTGTGTTGCCCTGCAACATACTGGTGACCTGTCCAGGGTGACCCTGCCTCTTGCCCGAAACGTTAGCATGAGATGGACACCAGCCACCCTCCCGACCCCACTGAGGGACAAGGATGTAAAGAAAATGGATGGATGGATGGATAAATACAAATACACACTACATGTTTGTGGTATATATTAAAAAATTTGTTTTAAATTTTGTTATTGTAACAAAATGTGGAGAAAGTCAAAGGGTGTGAATACTTCTGCAAAGCACTATAACTTTACAGACGTTAAACAGCATTGTAAGATGAAACAAGTAGGGGTGCACAGATAAATCAAACCCCAATTTCTTGATTTTGGGAAATCTGTGATTGATACAAGACATATCAATGTTATCCACAGTTCTTAACTTCATCCACAAAGGTCTGAAAATAAACCGGTTTCCTCTTTGACAATAGTCACCCAACAGAGGCCAACTTTGGAATTTTGTTGCAAATCATCAGAAAAAATTGTCATTTGTAAAATCAGAATTAGCTTTTAGAGGAATGGTGAATAGTCAGAAAACTGGTAGAACCCTAGAAACAACATCTTCCAGTTGAACCAACATAAAGAACGAATACCTCTGCTACATCCTCTGCTGTCTGACCAAGGGTTTCGAAGATCTGGTTGTAGTTCTTCAGGTAGATGTTAGTGAACATGTCTGCAGTCACTTTATCAGCTTTGCTGAGGTCCGTCTTCAGGCCCTCTTCATAAACCTTACGCTCAAACTCTGTGATCACTGGACCTGGTTCTATCAGGCTGATACTGGCAAAGAAATTTAACAAAAGTAGAGTGAAAAAGATGATATGAACTCATCACTACAAGTAATCTAATCGGTGCCAACATGCATTGAGAAACTGATTCGCTCTCTTGGAACCTGCAGACGTCCCTGTTGCCATGACATAGAACAATTCTCCTAATTCTGTCTTTGGCTGTTGTGCAGCATGTCTGCACACATGCTCCATTCAAACATCAGTATTGTTTGCAAGTCTCATCATGTTGACGATGCACGTTGAACTTACTTCAAACTGAACCTCAGGGCTTGAACTGCCAAGCTTTCACAAAAACCTTCCACTGCAAACTTAGACGCTGCATAGACATCGTTGAACAATATTCCTAAAACAGAGACAAAGCGAGAAACTGTTAGGGAAATGTTTCAAACAACATTGAGACTAAAGATGAGTAGGTGAGCCCCTCCTCACCTTGAATACCCATGACGCTGCTGATGACCACAATATGACCTCTCTTCCTCTTTTTCATGTCAGGCAGGATCTCCTTCAGCAGTCGCACAAGCCCGAAGAAGTTGGTGTCCATGACCGTCTTCATTTCATCGATAGTCTGGCACTCGATGGGTCCAATCAGTCCCATCCCTGCATTACTGACTGAGACAGGTGGGCAGTAATATTAACATTTATATTAGTGTCTGCGTTGTCACACAATTTTTAGCAATGTTGCCTTGCAGCAAGAAGTTCCTGGGTGCAATTTGTGGTCTGGAGTCTTTCTACAGGGAGTTGGCATGACCTCCATGTGTATGAGTGTGTTTTCTCCAGGTACTCTGGTTTCCTCTGACAGTCCAAAAACACGACTGCTAGGCTAACACGTCACTAAACTGCTGTTCTGTTATGTTTGATTGTCTGAATTCAGGGATGTGTGTCTCTTTGTTCCCAAATTGATCAGTCCAGGATGGAGATGTAGACAGAGGATGGACGGACGGATGAAATACAGTAACCTCAATTAGGATTTCTTGTATGTTTTCAGTTAACATTAGGGTTGAATACAGTAGACTGAAACACTCTTTCTGAACTTCCAGATGTCTTATGTTTTATTTAAGAGTAAATCTGAAACTAAAGTATTGATCCAATACTAATCCTGACTTGGTTTCAATATTATTGATAGTTTGGATTAATGACCCCCCCGGCATGTACACCATATTCACCCTTACACATGCAGAACAAGAAAACTGTATTGCTTCACTGTGGGATGTACTATTCAAAATTTTGGCATGCATTGTGCATGAACTGGGTTTTAGTGTTTCTACAGTGAAAAATATGTGCAGAGAATGAACGAAGCTTTGAAAGTGTGGGTGTTTTGCAGCAGGTGTGTGTGCAGGCTTACTGAGGATGTCCACCCTGCGTTCCGGCAGGCTGTCCACGCAGGCTTTGATGGATTCCTCGCTGCACACGTCCAGCTGCTTGATCTCCAGGGTCCTGCCCAGAGTTCGGCCGGCCGCCTCAACCAGCAGTTCGGCCTTACCCAGGTTTCTCATGGTGGCATAGACTACAACACACAAAGAAGCAGTCCTCTGAAAGAAGAACACAGCTGTGTTTCATGCAGGTCTACGCGATAGGTAGGATAACACCCTACTGCATATTTATGACCAGACATACTATGGGTTTATTTCTAAGTAGGCTCATACTTTGCTGACCAGCAATAATTCAAATGGATAAACTGTGCTGTCAAAGCGGTGGAACATTGGCAGCTGTTCAGATCAACTTCATCTGCCTTTTTCTGGATCATACGATGAGACATTATTCATCCCATTTACTCAGGATAATCCCCGAACCTCAGGGACTTTTCTTTCCAAGAGAATACTGTAGGAAAACTGTTCACTGGGATATTATGGTAAACAACACAATTAATAAACACATGCCTCCACGATTTTTATTATTTAGAATAATAAAATGTTTTTTACCATTGAGTTTTTTGTGCTCTCTCATTTATTTCTCACATTAAATAAGGAACCAAATTCCTGAAACTGGAAGGTATGTAACCCTGTCACAATAATCCAATAATCAATTAATGGTACAATGAATTAAAATGAGGTCAATAATTTCCATTCTGATGATTCACGGTTGTGGTTGTAAGTGCTTTTTTTCTTCTGTATTATTTATTGTTTGTGTTTGACATGTTTTATTTTTGGGTATTTAAAATATCTTCCATTTCCACTTTTAAGTTTTATTTATAAAATTAAAGTTAATAGTTTTGTGAGTGGGCAAATTTGCATTGTTATGCACTTAATATCTTACTAGAGAATGGCCTGGAAACAACAATATTATAATTTATCTCAATAATTACTGGGATTATTTGTTATCCAATTAAATGTATTTCTGCGAATGACCAAGAGGAATGAAATTGAAAAAAATATGAATTCATATTCTAATTTCTATGCACATTTCAATTGTCTGTTTTGTTATTTATAGTAACTAGAAGTCAGGGGGAAATGACTGGAGCACCCAGTCAGGTAAACACACAAACACAAAATCTTAAGTATTTTTGGTCTAGTTTCTAGAGAAAATCTTTTAGTACATTTGAAATGAGACAAAACTAACAAGTAACTAAGCAAGAAATAGGAGATTGATTTAAGTAAATGAATTCTTAATATTGATGAAAAAGTGGTAGTTTCACCGGCATATTATTTCACTTTTAACATATTTTCTCCCATATGATGAGTGGCACAATCTGCCAATGAAAATGACTTTAAAAAATTGACTTTAAAAAAAAGCTGAAAAGTTACCTGTATGTTTTTTTATGTCTTATTTCAAGCATTCTAACCTATTTGTACTAGAAACTAGTCCAAAAATACTAAGTAATAATGTGTGTTTTCAGTGAACAAGACAAAGTTAAAAGAGAAACAATAGATTATCCTAAGTTCCCTTTAAACTAATGAATTTCTTTTTCTTTTCCTTTTTAGGTGTGGCCTTAAAACTCCCAAAACACATCTGACAATCATCAAATTTAACCAAACACGTCCAAGCTTCGAGGGGAAGCAGCGAATCGAAACATTTACCCATGAACCTTTTCTTCTCGTCTTTAGCGATCCGGGCCGCCAGAGCCAGGCCGATCCCCGAGGAGCAGCCGGTGATGAGAACCACCTTCTGGTTCATTGTACCCGCTTTGTTCGCGTTTGTCTCGCAGAATGAAGGAGAACAAAAGGGTGAGCGAGGTGATGTTTGGGGCCCTCTTAAAGCCCACTCCTTAATCCACAGGCCTGCAACTCAGCAGAAGCCTTGTGCGCAGGACCCGAAGATTACCAACAAGCGTGGCGAGCACTTGGTGCGGCTGAACAGGAGGATTTAGGTTAATGATAACACGGCTATTGTCATAGGGAGACCCAGGTGTGGGACAAATCAAAGGCTTGTCAGACAGAACATGGGGTCAGAAAAGAGTTTTATTATTTTTATTCAAATTTAGGTTAAACATTTATTTTTACAATCTGGGCCAAAATATGCAAAATGTAATGTCAAATTCAAATCTCTACACTGACCTACACAACACAAAATTGTACCAAGTATTTCTAATCTTCTTTATAATGCAAATATCTTAGTGCACTTGAAATACGTCAAAACTAACTTACAAGTAACTTCTCAGCAGGATATAGGAGCTTGTTTTAAGTAAATAATTCCTTAATATTAACAAAGAACTACTATGTCCATTGCAAATTATTTCACTTGTAACAAGAAAAACATGTCTTGTGAAAGTGAAATAATCTGTAGATTAGTAGATTTTTAACAATATCAAGGAATTGTTAAGTTAAAACAATCTCTTAACTTGTTGAAAAGTCACTTGATTGTTTTGTCGTATTTCAAGTGTGCTAAAATAGTTGCACTAAAATGAAGAGTAGAAATACTTAGTACAATTTTGTGTTTTTGCAGTGTAGATTTATTTGGATTTTTTTTTTAAATCTCAGTTTTTGAGGCCACAAAGCTAGGAAAACAAGACTGCATCATGTTGTTTTCTTAATGAGTTGCAGAAACCAACTGGTTTACTGAATACACATGAATAACAGCAAAGGAAAATGGCAGGAGATTTTGTCAAATATATTTCAAACACTGGGTTGCATAGCTTTAAAGTATTTTTCCCCACTAATATTTTTTTTTCTTTCCTGAAGGCAGCTACGGGTTCCAAAGATCCAAATGATCTTAGTTCCACATCTTGTAGTCCCAACCATGGAACCATCCGGTGAAAGAGGGCGGCTCCTGCCCCTGCTTGATGGTGGTGATGGGGATGCCGCGGCGACCAGAGGGGTCTGAATTCACATAGTCCTGGGCTGAACGGAAAATAAGGAAAAATTAAGAACCACAAAGTCAGGTGTGTTCTGTAAACATTCTTAATAGCTGGTGGTGGTGGGTTGAGGAGCAGGCAGTTGTACCGATTTTAGGCGCTCCAGTCTTCTCTGTTTCATTCGCTTCTTTTCCAATCCAAACGAAGACCTGAGAGCAGAAAAGTCTGAATGAGCTTTAACACAGAAAATTACATGAAAACGTATTTACCACAGAACCGTGTCATCGTTAGTGGACCTGATCCCACGTGTCCAGAACCATGACGTCATCAGTTGCCAAATCAATCTGTGAGAAGTCGCCTGGCACCTCTTCTGCCTGCATGTTGTCAAACACATGCTTATGTAAATATGTGGTGCTGTGCAAAAGGTATTTTAATCCTTTAAATATTTAAACATATTCACAAACTTGGATTTATGTGACAGGGCAAGACAAAGTAGCAAATAATTTGGAACTGGAAGGAAAATTATAACATTTCTTCACTGGTAAAAATCTGAAAAGTGCGGTGTGCATTTGTGTCCTGCTTGAAATCAAAGACCTAAATAATACGCGGTTTAGATTAGGGATGCACCGATCCACTTTTTTCACTTCAGATACCAACACCGTACTCAAATCCAAATGTGTCTGATAACTCTGCTCTAGTACAGCTCACTTAAATACACCAATAGCTGAACAAGCTTGGTCAAACATGTAAAAACAACACAACTTTTATTTGTTCAGTCAGTGAAGTTAGGATTAGAACAGCCAATATAAAATAAATAAGAAACTGAAACTGAGAAGACGGTGTTCTGCCAAGATGAGGTCAAAATGAAGCTTCTTGGCTAACATGCAAAATGCTATGTTGGCACAAAACTGACAGCAAGCAGGTGGCAACATCTTAGTGTGAGGATGAATGCAGAAAAAATGGGATGAACTCAGGGCAAGACCGGTAGCAAACCTGTTATAGCATGCAAAAGACTAAAGACGGGAGCAGAGGTTAAACTTTTACAAGGCCAGTGATTCTCAATCTGTAGTTCCATGCCCCAGTCAAAGCCCCGGCCTAAATTTGATTGAACAGTTTGATTCAGTTGAAGACTGGTCTTCACAGATTCTCTCCATCTTATCCAATTAAGTCATTTTGCTATTTTTTTCTTTTTCCTCCATTTTCCAATTATTTGGTATTTTGTGTTGGTCTAACACATAGACAACACATTTGTAGCAATAAACAAGACAAAATGTGAAACTTGAACACTCACAATGAGCCGACCGGTCTTATTGGAACAGGCAAAAAGCCTTGGTGGTTTCACTATGTTCTGGAGGGTCTTGGAGGTCTGATATTCTTTCTTCCCTCCCAGCGCTGCCCAGAAACCAGCTACCAAGAGGATAATATCTGATTAACTCAACAAAGCACCAATCACATTGCTATGTTACAGTGATTATGCGTCTACTTGTGCCTGTCACCTGGTTCCTTGGATTCCTCCACCTCTGTGGCAGTTCCACCCAGGAGACTGGCAACGTATTTGGCTGCAGTCATCTCATCCGGACTTGCTCCCTTCCCCTTCCACACAAACAGGGAATTTGCCGATTTGAGTACAAACACGTCGTTAGTGTTCAGATTGGAGGCCGTGGCTTCCACCTGGATGAAAGAGATTGAAGATTTCCACAGTTCAGCACAAAAAGCATCACTCCCACATCAACTTTTCCCAAGAATCAAGGCCGACCTCAACAGCCCGCAATGCTTTGGTGGAGCTCTGGCGGATATGGAAGAGGCGAGTGCTGGCAGGCTTGCTGTCTCCACCCTTGCGGGACGTCCCACCCAGGTATATGATTAAAGGCTTGTCCTTAAACAGGCTCACCAAGTGAGGAGGCTCTCGGCTCTGAGTGACCCGGACCTGTAGAGAGACAAATGATGCATCAATCAAAGTTGTGTACCCAGTGAAAAACCAGGGGGGAAACGTCTGGGATTTAAAGGTATTCAGGGAACTAAAGAGGTATTTTAGCTGAAAGGTGGGTCCTCTCTATCTGAAATCTACTGGAGTGGAGTTTTTTCTTGTTCCCTATCAAAAGCACTTATCTTAACAAAATGATTCCATAAAGTTAACCAGTTATACTTTGATTTGGTACCAATGAGAACTTTTCTTTAGTCCTAGGTAATTACAGTGGTAGTGATGCTTGGAGATCTTTAGACACTTTAGAGCTTCTTGGTTTAATTTGGTAAGAAAGTCCTTGGTTGGAGATCTCTGTTGGAACCAGGGAGGTTGTGTAGAGTCTAATGAGCTCTTGGCTTAAAAATTGAAGAATTACAAATTCAGCAAAACATAGAAAGTGGTGCTGACATCATAGTGAAACAAACAAGTCAGAGTAACCAGAGAGAACCTGTTTCTGCATTGGGAGAAGATGCAGAAGGACCGAACCTGGGATTCGAACACAGGACCACGGTGCTACCAACTGCCATTACCTGACCCACTACACGTGAGAACATAATAAATGTGTTGCCTGTGACTTTAACCAATAAAACTTGAACTAATACTGTATCTGTAAAATTGAATGGATGTTTGTCACACTCAGTAAAAATACAAGACGGAGATAACACACCTGGGTGGCCACTCCTCCCATCGAATCGTCCAGTTTGACTGTGAGGAAAGCTGAAGCAGCCAGTTCATCCTGACTGCACTTCTGGCCTTGCCTGCAGCAAAGCAACACCAGGTTCAAAGCTAAGAATGCTTGTTTAAGCTTTGAGTAAAAGAAGCAAGAAAAAAACTTTCTGCATCCAGTCCATTATTTAATACGTAATTTGTTTAAAGGATAGATACACAGAAATGCTCATTCTCTGTTGATGTTGTGAATAACAGGAAATTTGGTCATTTCAACTTGTGCAGATAGTTAAACTCATTAGAAGGTTAGAAGAGATGTACAGAACAGGGACAGGGACCAGTTTGTCTGTAGCCATTTTACAGATGATGCAAAGCTGCACCCACCAGGTGTAGATGATGTGCTTCTGCCTGCCTCCATTGCTGTAGGAATACAGCACCAGATAACAGTCTCCTCCATAGAAATGCCCATAGCTAGATGGGCTCACAGGGGCCTTGTCCCCTCCTTCCACACGCCAGATCTACAAACACCCAGTAGTGTCATATGTAAACACTACTACTGCTATTAGTAGTAATAATAATAAACAATACGTGCTTTGTTATTGTGGCAGAGCCCGTAACCTCACCTGGACTTTCCCAGAGCAGTCATCTACCATGCCATGCTGGGCGGCCATGGCATTGTTGCTATGGAGTTTTGAAGCATCGAAGGGAATCTTCTCCACTTTAGCGATGCTACCCACAGTGTAGGTCTGGCCTGTGGCCGCTCCCTCCAGCCATTTGAAAAAGAACTGCTTGAACAGAGTGGTCTCACTCCCCGCAGGAATGATCTGGACCTTTTATTGGGAGAAAAACACCAAGCAATGAATGTGTTTTCATCATGCAGTCTAATAGAGACCCAGTGACAGATACTGACTGCATTACCTTCGTTCTTGGAGAGTAATTCTTTTCTTTGATGAAGTTTTGGGCAACGGTCCATGCTTCTTTGCGCTCATTTGTGTTTGCCTTCTGTCCTTTAATGTGGGATGTGGTACAACGGTCAGAGCTGAACAAATTTAGTCTATTCTCCAATGGAGAAGTAGCAGAATACTAGCAGATGCTATAAGCATAAATTGTTAATCAACTAATGTACAAAATACAACAAAAAGAACAGAAATCAAAAGCCTAATACCTTTCCAAACAAATATGTTGCCATCAACTCCATTATCCAAGATGTAGCATTCACTGGGAGAGAGCATGTCTTGTTTGAATGGGTTTGAACTGGCCACCAGAGATGTTGACATGTTTCCAGAAGCATCAGAAATCTACCAATAAAAGATGTGACTCAGACTTTTCAATGCATCACTTAAATCTATTAGATACCAGCAACATGCAGGCCTGTCACAATAACAAATGTTACTGGACCAATAAGTTGTCCCAGAGGTTACTGTGATAAACGATGACAGTGTTTTGAGATGATTTTCAAATAACATAGTGGTAATGGCATAATGAGATGAGAACACATTCTCAGAGATTAAATTTAAACAAAATCTTTTTTCAGGAAGAGTTGAGAAACTATAATACAAAATTTAAATAAATGTGCAAGAGGCAATCTGAAAGTAAAGTATAGATTTTACCATGCCTGTATCGATCAGATCCTGAAATTGACTTGGTATCAGTATTATACATATTTTGGATCAATCCACCCACCTCTAATTCAAATGCAACAGGAAGTACAAATGCTGTTGCTCCATAAAAACGGAAGTGCTCCAGACCACTGGGGGGAGTCAACCACCAAATGATATAAGACCAGACCCTCAGTAAAGATGGGACATCCAGTAGTAAGTTGAAGTCTTGTTTAAAAACACAGTCTTACAATGACATAGAACAACAGCATATTTATGGAGGTAATACCGCCTCCTTTGGGTCTGGAGCATTTTCATTTTGTGGTGCGAGTTCGCAGTGTCCTTATTGATGTTTTATGTTATTTGTGGCATTTCCCCTTTTTTGGCCAGTACATTATTTAATCACCAGGGAGATAAAACACAAAGAGGAGACACTGATGACAAAGAAGTCATCCAAAAGAATGCTTTAGTTCCCCAGAGTAGATACAAAAACCATTTTGTTTGACTTGGTTTCTGTAAACCTTTGAGATAAGAAGTTTACCAACATTTCATTGAGGTATGTTCACCAGTGGTATATTTACCTGATACAGAGATGCCTTATTCTTCTTGGGCTTCTCATGATCCACATCACTGTCTCCTGAAGGGAGATTCGGCTTTGGACCAAGTTCCTGTTAACGAGCAGAGATTATTGTTCATAGACCTTATGGAAACACAACCAGCTACAAATATTTTGTGTGCTTTGGTGAAGAGTCAAAGAAGAAAACAGCTCACCTTGATGACAGCCTCGGGTTCATCGCCCTCATCAATCATGATCACCTCAGCACGGCCATGTCTCTCATTGTCACGGATGTCTTTGGCCATCTGAGTGGCTTTGAGACGCTCATAGCGATTGCCCTCACTGCCAGACCACTGGTAGATAACCTGTTGTTGCACCAAGCGGTAGAGAAGGAATCAAAGGGAGGAGTATTAGTTACTGCAAAATCTTTCTAATTAAGCATTGGTTTTCTTTAGCTCAGACTTTGTCTTGCCTTTCCCAGGTCGATGATGAAGCAGTCTCCTGTGTTGAAGCTGTCCCAGGACAAGGCCACCTCGGTGGCTCTGACTGTACGCCGGCCTTTGACGTGCAGCAGGCGCTTCACATTCATGTCGTTGGTCACGACGTGCTTGAAGCCTGAGTTTACTCCACCTTTCTGTAGATAACAAACCATTAATACCTCTGCTATTGCATCCAGAACAGACCCGCAGTGATGAAAACAATGAATATGTCTGACGTCATCATCCTGCTAAAAACCTTGTTCATTCCATTCTGAAAGGACAAAGACATGCTTCTTTCTAAAGCACACACCGCCCTGTTTGTTCAGCTCTCAACAACCAATGCAAAGACAAATGAACACCTAAAGCATGAGCCCTTTGTGATCCATCCATCTGCTCCTTCTTGGAACCAGTGAATTCTGACAGGCTGAAGTACCAGGAAGTACACTCCCATTAGCCACAAATGCTTCTAAAGCCACAACTACTTAGGCTTTCAGTCTAATGCCTCATTATGTCTAGATGTAACAAAATACGGCCTTCTTAGTCGTATCAAATTCATTTTTTTAATTGGACTGAAGAATAAGTTTTGTTGTGCTTCCAACTGGAAATTCAGAAAATCTGAGTACAAAGAAAAAGCTCCATTACAGTCCAGCAATTCCCATTAAGAAAATAAGAAATGATCTTTCTACGTCTATACTATGAACAAAAGCAAAAATGATGATCAATAAAAATGTTCATATTGCCATTGTGGTCTTGGTTAATTTATTTACAAGTAATGTCAGAGTATTATTTGAGAATAACACTGGTGTTTTACAGTGTTATTTCATGGATCAGAAGCTTACAAGTTTGGAATATTATCATGTAAATAAATCTTAAGATTGGTTTCATTGCAGTACCAATGAATACAGTGGATTCTCCAGGCATTCTGAGGCAGAAAATCTGAAACGGACTATCTTCAGGACAGGGTGAAATGGAAGCAAGTGTGTGCGAAAGTTTCAGACAATAAAGCAGTTGGAATGTGGTGACTCATGGCATCATGGAGCAGAATCTCAGAAGAATGTTTCCAAAAGCGAGATCTTGTCTGATACTCCTGTTCTTGTTTTTTGTTGGGATTTTGGGGGGAGAAAAAAATCTTTCAGATTCAAGAAAAGAGTGATATTTGACAGAGTGTAGAAGTTCATGGCATCTGTAGCAGTCTGGTATTTTGGCATTGTCAGAGTACGCCTCTGTTTGGCAGTTCAAACTCTCCATGGAAACCCTCTATGGAAAACCAGGAGGAGCAGGCGACCACGAATCCCAAAAATAACCCCACAAATTCAACTGCTCTGCTTAAAAAGTTCCATTACTTTTTATACATGAACAAAAAATCACAGAAAACAGAAGATATCTAGGTAACTCTTTATGTGGATGGGTGTTCATAAGACTGATATAACACCTGTTATAAACATGGAGTCTTCGTGAATTTTTGTGACTGTTGTCCTGAAGTGTCATTCAGTAAATAATGACACTTGACAATACAAACAATGCAAATTTGAACTAAAAGTTGCATTAAAAGCTCATTAAAAGGATCATATTTGCATTATTGGGAAAATAATGACATTTTTAATGCAGAGTTGCATTAAAAGTACATTTAATGTGAAGTGTCATTAACTTTGCATTAAATGTGCCATTGCTTACCGAATGACACTTCATGACAACAGTCATAAATATTCATGAAGACTCCTTCATGTTTATAACAGGTGTTATGTCATGTTTAGGACAGTTTCATGAAGGCCTTATGTTCATCCTTCAACTAGAGTGTTACTGATATGTAAAATGAGAACAGGAGTATTTCACCTTGTACTTGATGCCAGACTTGAAGTAACCCTGAAAGGTGAGCGACTCTTCGTTTTGGAACTCGTTGAATTGGACCGGACCGCCACCAAGGTGATCATCCAGCTGAGTGATCAGAATAGCAGCAGCTCCAGCCTCGTCTTTGGTGGCTTCATCACCTGCAAGGGGCACAGGAGTTCAAAAAGAGAGGAAAAAGGACAGGGGTTTGTAGGTCGGACATACCGATCCATGAGTGCACGTTGTAAGAAGGAGCCGCGGTGGTGTAGAGGATGATGTAGGCGTCCCCGGTGAAGAAGTCTCCATAGAGCTGCGTTGGAACCGGTGCCAGATCCATTTTCTCCACCCGCCATATCTCCAGGCCGGGCTTCTTTCCCGCTGTCTGGAACGCCTGCTGTGCCATGGTGCTGAAGGCCTTAGACGAGACCAGTTTTCATTAATGACTTGACCATGCTGCAGAAAACTACCTGATAAGTTTATTGCATGGAAGAAGTTTAAATAAGCTTCAGTAATGTAGCCGTTTGAGTTTTCTGACTTTTTTTTTCCCGTGACTAAAACATGCACAGTTAAAAAACAAGACAAGTTAAAAAACGACCACTAGCTTTGAGGATTAAAGCGTCGTTCATGAACTCAAACATTGAACCACATCATCATCTGCACATTAGTGCTCTTTGTTTTGTTTCCAATAAACTCCTGCAGGATTCCAGGAACATTTCATTGCTGAACCTGTAATACAGGCACTTTTATTTATTAACTCAGCTGCTCTTGAAGCAGAATCTATAGGACGCAGCAGGGTGTGTCTGGTCAGCCTTCTACAGAGCCATACTGCAAGTCGTCTGTGGGGCGTTTTTAAAACATGAGCAACCACACCCCACAGAGAAAATGCATGTACAGTAACTAATTGTTGAAAGTATTATTATGCCCAACTGAATCGACAAACCCGTCCACACCTAAATATCCAACATACAATCATGTAAAAAATACTTTGTTTCCATGACACCAAGTCATGATGCTCAATATTTAGTAATTCTTGGTTTTACTTGCATGTAGCTTGTGTTAAAAGTTTGTTTCAGTAGATGCATAATACAGATGGAGTTCATGCAGAAGCACGATCAGCCTGGCAGGAACCTGTTGCTATTGCATAACCAGTGACACGACGGGAAAGATTTACAGATCCAAGACGTTTTCCTTTACCTGGGTGAGGAGAGAATCAGATGCTGGTTGTGGAGAAGCTGCACTGCTGCTCTTCCAATCGTCCGCGGAGCCAGTTTGAGCCGCCGTGGGCAATATAAGCAGACGGGACATCCGCCCTCAGACGGAGAGAGGCGTGTTCAGCCACATCCAGGCCCGGCCCAGGCTGCAGAACCACACGCACACACAACACACGCACCTCCTGATTCCCACTCTTACATAACTTCAATTTTAATTGTGGGGATTTTAATTGCCACTTTTAAATTACTGCAAAGCATGTATATTTGAACATGTACAGAAAAAAACAGGAAGTGAAATCTAAATGAGATGTAAGCAGCTTTAATGTTTACTCTGCATATGTTTTTACTACTTCATAAGGATTGAGTCCAACAGAAACACAAATGTAACACTGCAAAACTTTCAGCTAGAATATTTTTCCCATTAAGCTAGTGCTTAGCTTAAAGTTCAAACGTATTTATAATAATCTAGAGGTTTATACATCTGTGCTCCTCAGAATCCCCATTAAGGGGAAACCTGAACCTCATAAAGCTGACATGATTCTGAGCCTTTATCCTCCCCAACTCCTGCAGCGCATGAACCCCTTTATGACTGCAGCCATGAAACAGTTTTTGCTTCTTAAAAAAACCCCAAACAATTCTATTAGCTTTTCCATAGCTGTTTGACCTGGGGCTGAGGCAACCATGGAGACAGGATGGATCATTAATCTGATGGAATCCATCAGAAGTTTATTTAAAATTTCCTGACATTTCAAATATTTCATGAGGCTTTGCATTCTAACAACGTCCCACAACATTACAGGCCCTCCACTGTACTTTTTTTTCGTTTTTTTACATATTAATCTTTTGCTAAAGTTACAGTAGTGTCTAGAAAACTGGCATTTCTAGATGTTTAGAACAGAAAAGACCTTTTCCCAGCCTTGTCTAAACTTACATCCTCACCCAGCTGTTTCATATGCCCTTATAATTGATCTGACTGCTGACATAAGCAAGTTTGAGTGAGTGGCTTTTTTTATAGATTCCTACATAATTGTCTGTTGAGATTCTATTATACACAAACCGAAGGTCAGATTTAAATTTAAAAAAAGTGATTCGATGTTAATTTAACCCAATAATTGATTAATTTAATGCATCATATATCATAATTCCCGTGAGTGTTTTGTGTTTCTGAGTTAAAACTTCAACTTTGCAATAGCATTACTAAATATGTTTTCCATTACATAGATTCTGTTTCACCTGGTGTTTTGGTCTGTTAGGTGACCTCTGTTTATGCAGCGGCTTGTTTTTCTGTGTTTACATCTGAAACAAGAAGCCAGATCTTGTTGTATGAGATGAATTAGATTTTTTTTTTGCTACCAAACAGTAGAAAACAGGAAGTAGACTTGCCAGTTTGAGACATTTCCTGCCCCGAGAACTGTAAGCACATCCGTTACCCAAGTTTCAGTTTCGTCAGAGTTATAATGCAAACTCTGGTGAAGGTGGACAGTGTTCAGCCTGTTTATTTTGTCTTAGTTCTTTTTATCGATTTGTAAAGCAGGATGCCTCACTGAAATGAAATATGGTGGTCTAAGTACTTCTTCCCTTACTGCGTGATGCATTTAGTCTGTCTGTGAAGGCACTTTACATGGCAGCCAGGGAATTTTAGCTGTACCATTCAATTCAGGGGTGAAGAGAGGTGAAGCATTGATGAAGATATGTCCAAAAAGCAGATTAATTCAAAAACCAGACAGTTAACTGCTCTCTACATACACATTTTAGGAGTATGTCTAATACAAAATTATGACTCATAATTTCTTTCCAGCAGAAAAACAGCTCCAAATATAGAACGTTGACTCATCAAGCAGCTCTAACAGGCCGGTCGCCTCTTGGAAGTTAAGATAAACGCCCTTCTGTCCTGCCACCACAGTTGATTTGGCAATTACATATTTGTTGCTTTACCCGCGTGTTTCTCGATCGCGTGGCTTTTGCCCGGCCAGCGGCCCCTAAGACTGTGGCCCCGCAGACGCCCATGTGGCAGCGTGACAGAGAGCAAAGGCCCAAATCTCCTCTGTGAGCTCCGGCAGTCGCCTCAGGTCAGGGCTGACTCCGTCGACTCCCACTGGCAGAGCTGCGTCAGCACATTCTGCCTCATTGTGCAGAATACACACATCTCTGTCCCCGTCTCAGACACGCCAGCTCCAACACCCACGAGACCAAACAGATGCAACACACTGCCTGAGCAGATAACAACAGCCACACACACACAGGCCTGTTCTAACTTGTGAGGGCCCAAACCTCTGAGTTACAAGTTGCATAACTCTTGGGGGAAATACTTCTGCTGTCCTGACCAGAGTTTCTCACAAACACACAGATTGCGAGTAACTGCATTCTGGTGAAGCATATGGCACAGCGATATAACAGGGATTCTTTATGACTGAGTATGAGAGTCGGATAGGAGCAGGGATCTGGCAGTCCCGGTTGCCCGCGGCTGCCTCTCGGTTTTAATTTCCTGCTGCAGCAGCTCAGCTCATGTGGAAGATCATTTGCAGCTGGTAGTAGACCAGAACTGATGCTGATGTACATTTCAGTTTAATTATTCGTAAAAAAAAGAAAAAAAAATTCTACGAGTGCTTTCTCACCAAAACCTTTCTGAACTTCAGGAATGCAGTATGGAGTGGTTGCACCTTAACATGTCACTTCGGAGGAGTTAACTGTCTGTCAAAGCTGGAGCGATATCTCACCATGGCCCTACTAAAATACAATAAATTTAGAAAAGTGTTTTCTTTTATTAATGCTGTTAAATGTTTTAGATGTGCAGTTAAAGATGTGCCAACATAGATTGAAATTACAAATGCTGATCTTAAAGAATGGACTTCCTACTGGATGTTTGGCGCATTTCTCATCTCATAGCCAGGGGTGAAAACTGTTTTAAATTCTTGGTGGTACTATGACAAAAAATAAATAAATTAAAAAAAAAAATATATATATATATATATATATATATATATATATATTTGTGTGCTTTGGAGTTTGTGTGCTGATTAATTTTTTTTGCGAAGTGATAAAAGCTGGATAGCTCTTGAATTGATACAAAATGGAGCTGCATTTCCCTCAGCCCATTGGCTGCAATGTTGATACCTTGAGGTACCATGAGACCTAAATTTTGAAATGTTGATTAGCAGAAAACTCTGGTAAAATATTTGAAATATCTGAAATGTTCTTCATAACTCAAAGCAGATATCTAGATACTACAGCGTCCTGAAAGACTTTTTAAGTGATTATTTGGGTAGAAAAAAGCATATGGTAACATCCAACCTAACAGCAACTAAGAATCACAAACCTCACTAAACAGTGTCCTTCTCCTCAAACTTCTAAACACTGAAGGTTGTAGATCAACTAATCAAAACTGTATTGCTTTCGAAAAGATTTTGGTTCCATTATGAATATATCCACTTCTGCATTTCACAAAAGATTTCCTCCAAATCAATATCCACAAATATTTAATTTCTTTCCTAACAGCATTCCCTGAAGATACAGTCACTGAACTCCAGATCCAGAAAAGATTTGAAAAAGAAACAGAGCAGGAAGGTCAGTTTTTTTTCTTTTTTTTTTTTTAATATACTTAGATAAATTTTGCAAGGCAATATTCTTGGATCATCAGCAATCCGTCTAACCCTTCTTCTAACACCCTGCCTTTCAGGGGGAGGAGAGGATTTGAGTTTGCTGCTCATCAGTAGGTTGGGGTCAAAACTACAGCTGGACATTTCTCTCGCACAACGTAGTAAAGCTATAGATGTACTTCTGAGTGTGAACTGTGTGATGACTTACCACTATTTGTTTTTACAGCCAGCAGTATTTGTTTGCAATAGACCAGGAGCAAATCTAGATGAGTTGTACAGGGAAAGAAAAAAAAAGAAATAAAGTCTTCAAAAAGTGGTTGCAGTGAATTCAGCCCCCTTTACTCTGATAGCTCCATATAAAATCTAGTGCATGTTCTTCCTGAGCATATCATCCCTGCAGCCAGGCAGGACGGGTGATAGCATCATGATATGAGATGTTTTCCTCCGAAGGAATAGGGTGGTGGGTTAGTGTTTGAGAAGATGGATGGAGCAAAAACACAATGCAATCCTGAATACAAATTTCTGCTTCATTTTTCAATTTTTTACTGCAAAAAAATAAAAATCATGTATTTTTTTTCCTTCCACTTCACAATTTTGCACTACTTTTCATTGGTATATCACATGAAGTCAAATACTTTGCTCTTAAACCTGAGGGTTTAAATTGACAAGCTAAGAGCAGATTTGACAGGTATGGATGCATCAGACAGCAACTGTAGGCAAAGTTTAAAATAAGTATAAATACTGTCTGAGTCTTGTCACTGCATCTGGCTGACAGAAAGGGAAACCTGGCCCTAATAAGAGGACTGCTGCTGGAAGGAATGGAAGGGAATGGTTTTGTTTAAAACACATGCTAGCTGTTCTCTGTCGGCTGGGTCAAACAGATAAAAACCCTGGGAAGAAAAAGCTAATTATGAAGTATCAAGACAGGAAACTGAAAGGAATATCTAAAGTTCAAATATAACAAACATGGTAAACAAAAGGACATCAATGAGTCACTGTGAGCAAATGACAGGAAACTGGCTGAAGGAAACAGGATTTCCTGGTTTTAAAGCCAAATGTTAATTTGTAGTAAGCAAAGGAAACCAAAGGTCCACCGAGCTAAACAGAACCGGCTACGGACAGTGAGCTGGTGGAAGCCATCTAGAAATGATTTAGAATTATATTTCATGCTAGGCCCAGATTCTCTGGTCTGAGTAAAAGTCATAATCTTCTAAAATGCTGCAAATGTCTACAAAAGCTACTTCATAGAAATGTGTATTAAGTGGCTTTTGTGTGTTTGAATGTTTTCAGATGTTTCAGGCCTTTGACTTGGTCGATCACACTCTCCATTGTCAGACTTCATAGTTGGGTGGTGATCTCAGATCCTGTTTAAGAAATAAACCACATCATGTCAGCTTGTACTCATCTAATATATGGTGTACCTCAAGGCTCTGCTTGGGCCCCATTTTGTTTTTGTTAATATTTACGCGCCTTTGGACTGATCATTAATACATTTCAAAAATCTCTTTTGACTTTTATGCAGATTACATTCAGTTGAACTGCTCTTTCAAAGTTCAGGGTATGGGTGGCAATTACGAACTGGTTCAACAATTTCTCTCTACTGTACTTGGAGAAGATAACTGCTTAAAGAGAGAGCATGTTACCTTTGATCAGACTACTGAATTGTCAAAAACATCTCCAGGAAATTAGGTGTTATTTTGGTCATGTAAACTACTTTGGAAACCAAATGCGGATCAGTTGATCAAAAACTCTGCAATAAGACCCTCGACTTGAATAAACAGAAGAGTTCACATCACTCCTGTTAAAATGATATTGCACAAGTTACCAGTTCAACTTAGAGTTGCTTTTAAAATCCTTATAGGATTTTAAGGATCGTGCATAGCCAAGGTCCTTCAGGCATCACATTGTCCAACTCAAGCTTTCAAGTCCTCCAAACAAAATGAGTCAGAAGACCCAAGGATCAGATATAAAACTCCTTCCAGGCTGTTGCACCTTCACCAAATTCCATGTTGTCATAGATGAAATATTTGTTCATTCTGGTTTAATTATGTTTGCATAGGAAACGTAACAACCAGGCAGTGGTGGGAAGTAACGAAGTACAAGTACTTCGTTACTGTACTTAAGTACAATTTTCGTGTATCTGTACTTTACTTAAGTAGATTTAATAATGGGTACTTTTACTTT
>CAEGAF010002959.1:0-10202 GCA_903067075.1 Micropoecilia bifurca
TCTCTCTGTCTCTGTCTCTCTCTCTCTCTCTCTCTCTCTCTCTCTCTCTCTCTCTGTCTCTGGTGAGATGTCATTACTGGTGCCCGTATTGATGTCTGGGCGCAGCAGTAAGCAGAGACACACCCTGCATCTGTGGCTGCCCGTGCCAACTCTGCTCACACACGAGAATAAACCCCGAGAAGTCTCAAAGTTTGATGTTGTTCACGATGTTTACGGCCGAACGTGTTCCAGCCTGTTTTATTTAAGTTTTTGAGACAGAGAGACCTAGAATTCTGCGCTCCGAGTCTCCGAACTCGGTGAAATACCGTCACATCCTCAAACCTTGGACTGTGCTATTAGAAGCCCAGCGTGTGTATTGGAATTGCCTGGAGAAGTTTGCTCTCCGTTTTATCTGAAAACATCCACTCCCAGCTCGAATTCTTCGGGTTATTGATCTAGTTGTCTCGACGCCTCTGCCCTCAGATAGATTACGTTCTAATTTTGCTGCCGCTTCTCTCAGCTGCACAGACTCTGGGAAGCGACAATGGGAAGGATTTATTCTGGTGATAAATGTCCATGGCAGGGATATACTCAGGATATTACGCTATTTCACTGCTCCTCAAGGTAAACTGTCAGTCCTGGTTAACAGAGGAGAACTACATGAATCTGTACGCTTTTCACCCCTTACTGTAAACTGGTATCAGCCTGCAGCACAGCCATAATTCTTATAAAAAAGAATTATAGATCCCATATTTTAGATGTTTCTCGTGTTTGGATGCCTTTTTATTAGGGAGAGGGTCTACTCGCGTCTCGGTGAGCTACGTTCATGAAGGAGGGAAAAACAAAAGGAGAGAGAGAGAGAGAACATATCATATTCCTAACCTGTTCAATAACTACCACATGATTTTAAAAAAAAAAATGTTATTGACCGCTACCTGACAGCGCAGAGCGATGGAGGAGGCGTAGGAATGCATATGAAGCGATTTTACGGTCACCTTGCAGGAGGAACGCTTTTTCTCTGGTCATGGACCCAGGCAACAATTATATCCACAGTTACCAACAGACGCGTAGGAGATCGCTAAGAAGTGATTACCTTTCGGCCAAAATAGCAAAATAGGAATGTTTCACAAATCATGAAAACAAACAAAAACATATCATAAAATCTATTTGTTTCTACAGAAAACGGAACGTCTAAAATTGTTCCTAATACTGCTTAAGTGTTTTCTTATATTATTATTATTGGCTCTAGTGACCTTTGTTTGATAGTAATTTGACAGGAAAATGGGTAAAGAGAGATGGGGGAGACATGCAGCAAAGGTCACCAGGTCAGGAATTGAACCTGCGACGGCTGCGTCGAGGACTGAGGCCTCCATATGCGGGTTGTGCTTAACCCCTGCGCCATCACAGCACATCCATACTGCTGCTTAAGTTAATACAATTTGATGAAATTACAATATGCTTTTGCTGAGTAGGTTGAAGCTACAGCACAGACTGATCACCTGAAAATGTGTCGGTAGGTTGCAAGTGCTTATTGCACACAATGTACATAGAGCTTGCATTTCAGCACATCTTGTCCATTGGCACATCTTCAGTTGAAAAACAAAGCCGCCTTATTGCATAATGTCTGCACTGAAGACCCTTTGGGACAGTAGTGTCAAACTCATTTTCATTTTGGGCCACATAGAGACCATGAATGTCCCCAAAGGCTGGCGGTGGCAGAACATATTAATACAGGCCATTAATAAATTGTTAAAATATAAATAAATTGCTGTTTCTTCCTCTAGTGATATTATCATGAAATAGATAATATCGAACATCTTTTCACATTGATGTAATTTGGCAGTGCGCAGATTAAAACCTCTCTGATTTGTTTGGTAAAATAATATTTAAGCACAAAAATCTTATTAGAAGCTTCTTTTTAATGTGTCCCCCTGGAGTTTAAAGGGCAACATGAATTAGCTATGGTGGTCTGGATTTGGCCCCCAGGGGCCTTGAGTTTGACATACGAGGTTTAAAACTGTCTCTGGAAAAAAAAAAAAAAACTAGAAATCTCTCACCCAGCTAAAGCGGTTACAGTAATGGTTAACCAATCACAATGAAGAAGAAACGTCCTAAAGATATCACTGAAGGACCTTGACACACTTTAGGATAAAATCCATGCCAAACCAGCCGGCGAGACTGATACTTCTGAGGTGATGACACTCACTGTAAGGCCCCCTACAGTCAGACTTGCTTCTCCTAATGATCATCTGTTTCCCATTTCTGTGGCCAACGGCGAAGCTCGGCGCCTTCGGCTGAGGTGCCTTCATTTCCATCAGGCCCTCAGTCCTTGTCGTCAACCCAATGTGACCCTCACAGGAAATGCTGCAGGCTATCGTGCTGTAATACTAGCCACAGATCCCCCAGGTGGAGAGACCAGGGGCTGGTGAGGAGGTGGGGGAAAGTTATGGCAAGATGAAGAGAGTGAAGGACGGACGGACTGTCATGGCTCCATTTTTTTTTCTTCATTTACCCTTAAATCTTTACTCAGTTTTTGCTTTTGGAAATATAACCCAGCCTATTTTGTCGTCCAGTACTTGTAAAGTTATCCCCACTTGTTTTTGGTCTGTTCTGTTTGCTGTTTAAGAATGATCATATAAGGATGGCACAACAATGTTTCTAGTCTTCCTTACAAGAGCAACCAAGTTACTTAATGGTGGTCATATGAGAGAGCAGTCCCTAGAAAATCAGATTTTACAGCGGTTTGTTTCCTTTTTAAGCTGTCTTTAGCTTCGCTAGCAGAGTTCTCATGGTTAGCATGACTCCAACAGCTGGTCCCCAGATGTTTTTACATCTATTTTCTACATATTGTAGTTGGAGCGTTTTCATCCATCAGACCAGAAAATATGATAAAATATTAGAAACATCTTTGTCTAAGTTGATCCCTGTTGTTCCCATGTATCAAAAATGTTGATACCTGGTCATGTTTTCTGTTCAGATTCTGTCGAGTCACTCATCAACACCGAGTAGTGCTGTTGTCAGCACCCTTACGTGTGATACATTCATCGACTTGGAAAAAAAAG
The DNA here is from genome assembly GCA_903067075.1 of Micropoecilia bifurca. Lineage (NCBI taxonomy): Eukaryota > Metazoa > Chordata > Actinopteri > Cyprinodontiformes > Poeciliidae > Micropoecilia > Micropoecilia bifurca. Next base: position 3,042 of record CAEGAF010002959.1, read on the forward strand.
TTGTCCAGTCAATGTCCACCTGTCCAGTCAATGGTGAGAGCTGAAAAGGCTGAAAATCTACCAATTTGGGTCAAAGCTCAGTTCCTTGGCGCTTTTCTCTTGTCTCAACAGCTTTTATGTTTTTTTTTTCCTTTTGATAAATCTCAGTTTTTCCACAGCCTAAATTAACCATTCATGAAATGAATTAATTTAATCCCACGTAAAAGTCTCAATTAATGCGCTGATGGATGTCGTGCCAATAGCAGCGTTTCCAGATAGTGTTCTGAGCTGGTTTGAACAGCCCAGATTACACAAGATCACAATCCTTTAGCTGTTGCATCATGTCGATCGTTTCACACGTGCCTGATCAGTGTATTTGGTTTTCACACCCCAAAGTGGGGTGAATTGATCTGTCAGGCAGCTTCCTCCGCTTTCAAACTAACCTTTACTTTTTTATTCACATTCGGTTTTTTTGCGCTATTGCTCTTTATTGCCATAGAAACCCACAAGGCTTTTAAACAGAAGCTGTCAAAGTGCTGCTGAAACGGTACTTTTGTTTTCGTCTCTCTTTGTCCGAGCGTCGCCCGCCGCGTCGGACAAATTTGAAAGCAGGCGTGTCCCAACGCCGCGACGGCCGCATTCACTTTCAGAACTTGTCCGCCGCATCATTTGCGGCGACAAGTTCTGAAGAGCAGAACAGAGATTTCTACAGACTCGGCTCCCCGCTCTTTATCAGCCCAGACGAGCCTCGCTGCTCTGCTGACCCATCCCTCGCCCTTAAATTCACGTCGCTCCTTCTTCCACTGCACTCTGTGTTGGGATTTTTGAGGCATGGTTTGGTTGATGGGATGTGGCAGCATTTTAGAGAGTTTTCTATTTCTCCTTATTAGCACTGAAGCAGAGGGAAGGAGGTGGGAGGAGGTGGGGGGGGTGGGGGGGGGGGGTGAGGGGGGGGGTCTCAGTCTGCAAGACTGAGTGAGTGCTTTAGAAGAAACACTAAAGGATGACACGAGGGAGCAGGGCGCCGCTCCAGTCTCTGCTTAAAATGTAATTGCTTTGGCTTTTAGGATCCTTGTGCTTCTGTATGGGAAAGCTAGTTAAACCAAATCTTGTGCGGCTAGTTTGTGGCCTTTTTATGCATCCTAATGTGGAGGAGGTGATCGCAAACTTTACTTTCATTTAAATCCATAACAAGGAGGGTTAAGGATTAAAAACCAAAAAATAAAGAGAACGAAGGGCTGCGATTTGTCGCAGAATCATCTCTGTCGTCATAAAAAGCAGTTGCATCAAATCTGTTGACAGGCGTTGCTTTATGAAATCCTCTCATCACCAAAACTCCTGATGTCGATCGTCTCTATGGAATTATTTAACAAGCACCATTTTAAAATTGCATCCAATTAGCAACGTTTCACATTGAAACTATACACATATGTCATTCTTAAAATGTACACACGTTCAAGTCCAGTCTCTTCAAGTATCTCTTCAAGAACAAATTCAACTTTTTTTACATTTTGGCGACACAAACATGTCCTCTGCAGATGAGTAGAGAAGTTTGAAATACACTTTTAAAACGACTAGTGGATTGGAGCGTGAACCTCCGTCGTCGTAATGTGATTTCACACACCTGACAGCCATCCGCTGACTCCAGCAGGGACTCAGTAGGTATGAAGGCTCAAGTGGCAAAATTTTCACCAGAGTTCCCCCCTCACAGCTTACATTTTCAACAGCACTAAGTTAGCATAATGTCCATCTCTCCCAATTGTGCTTTTGTTCGTTTCCAATGGAATTTTTCTCTTGCTCAAAATCCAAATAAACTAGATAAGAACTGAGTTTGTCTTCTGCTCTGATTGCGACAAGCAAAGGTATCTGTGTGTATTAGCTGTGCTAATAGTTTGCCTATCACTAATATCAATGCATGCCCTATCTGTACATCTGTGCTCTGAGACTGTAACATTTGCAAATGTTAGGAACAGAGACAAGGCATGTTTGCATATAGCAGATGTTTCGATTATAAAGCACAATGAAACAAGGCAGTGAAAACCAAAGAGATGAGATATTGCAGACTGCTTTGAAAAATAGTCCAAAGTTTCTCAGCTGTGCTGGATTTCAGGTCAGTTTATGAAGTGTTTCGCTCAACTAGTCCAACATTTGCTATTTTTATACGACTCTCATGCAGATTTTGAGGGAACTGTTAAAATATAGCAAAAAAGAACGCTCTTACACTAACGCATTGTGAGAGAATCAACGAGGCAACACAAAGTATAATTTTGTAGGATGTTGACGTTTCGCACGGCTTTCATGAAAAGTAAAATGTTTGTTACATCAGAACGTATTTGGCAAATGTGTTTCCATCTCCCCTTTAGCGCATTAACTTTGCTTTAGAATCGCTAGAAACCACCTCAAGCGAGTGTAAAATTATGGGTTTTTTTTATCAAATTTGAGGAAGTTCATATTAATTTCTTCATTTCCATCAATCTCTTCTAACATATAGCAAAAATTAAAAGAAATGTTAATGGAAACACGGTCATTGCTACTTGTGCAGCACACACAACCTGTCACTACACATTGCATTTATTGCTTCCCATTCAGATCCTATTATATAAAACGGTTAAAATTAACTTCTTGATTGTGATGTTTAAAAGTGGAGAAATAAGTGGAGTCACTTAGGGTAATTATTGCCTCATCGTGCATTTTTATGCTGCTGTATATTTACATTTTTTGCAGCTGCAGATTTCTCTGTCCCCTTTAAATAATTCATTGCATCGCTCAGGTCTTTTACATGACCTGATCCACTTGACTGAAGTAGGCGGCACAGAGCCAGTCCGTTACTGGTGGAAGAAGAAATAAATGGCGTAATTTAAAGTAGCAGGCACAGAGCCTGAGGAAGAACATAGTTATATATTTTTTTCCTTCTTTTTTTGTGAAAAGAACATTTAGTTGTCTCTAAATTCCATGTCCCATTTTTCGAGCTAAATCATGCAGCTTTTATTTCTCACCTTGGTCAAATAATTTCCCCCAAATAAAAGCGTTTTGTCAAGGTGTGCTGTAGCCGCAAATGTCTATATGTTTTGTTCAAATTTATTGTGATAGACCAATAGAAAGTAGTATGTAATTTTATTGATTTTATTTTGTTTTGAACATGACAGCAGAATAAAACACACGTGAACAAGGAATGCAAAAGACACACTTTTTTCGTACCACAATGATCTTAACATGCTCAAAAAGTAGAAGAAAGATTATAGAGAGCAGTTAGAGCTTTGACAAATGGAAATGTATTGTTTTAGCCTCCTTTACTCCAATTCCCTTTAAGAAAATTGACTGCAAACATTTGCTATAATCACTCTAAATGATTATAGCAAATTGTGGAACTGAGAAGATGGATATAGCTGTTACTGGCACAAGTACACAACTTATTTTTCCCTATTTTTATAACTTCCTTCCAAAGGCAACATATAAGACTGGATGTTATTTAGTGACATCGGAGTAAATGGGGTAAATACAACCACGTAGTGTAGATTATTACAAACACACACTGATGACAAAACAAAATGAACAAATAATTTCCATTACAGTGTAAACATTTGATTCTTATTCATCATGTCACATCTGTTTCACTTATTGATATTCGCAATATTTGATTTTCCCTCGGCTCATTTCTGTGTATGTGCACAGATTCTTACACGCTTGTGTTTTTGGTGAGGCCGACAGATGCATAACCGAAAAGGCTCTCGTCTCAGCACATCAGCAGATGATTGGCTCCCCACGGTGCATCTTTGATTATTCAGCTAACAGGCCTCCGCAGCAAGTGTATGCAAACCTCTCTGCGAGGCGCGAGCTGCCTCCCCTCCTCGCTCTGCGTTCTTTAAAAAACCCGTCCCTCCGTCTCTTCTTCCTCTCCTTTGCTAATTCTCTGCCTACATCTGTCGCTTGTCTCTTTTCTCCCTCTCTGCTACAGCGACTCCCAGGTTTAACAAGCTGCCAGGGGACTTACATGAGAGTACACACAGAAATTTGTTAAAGGGATCTAAACAAGGGATGACTCATCCCCAGATGGCTCTATTTCCATCTCTTCAGATCTGACTTTTTTTTTTTCCTTTACCCAATGGTTTTGACATCTTTATCAAGTTAGACAACTTTTTTTTCCAGGAAAGATAAATCAAGGTGGCTTGATCATTGCAGGTCTCTGAGTGATGCATCAGAATGTAACCAAATCTTGTAACAAAGAAGATTCTATATTCAGATTCCACATAATCACCAAATATTTCCACATTCTCTTCTTCTTAGCACCACAAACCTCATTGCATTTTGTTGATGTTTGATCAGTAGTGCCAAATTGAGATTAAAATACATGTTTATTTTTCCTTTCCTTTAAAATGAAACTTGCAAAGTTTGAATAGAACCCCCTTTATTCACTACTTTGCTACTTTAATTGCAAATACAGCCAAAAGTCTTTGAATTGTCTTCTTTAGTCTATGGAAAATGTCACAATTGACACATTTTCAACTGGATTTTCATCAGAACTTTTAGTCTAATGGATGAAAGGTGAACCTCTGAATAGTCTCATAGCTTTGCGTTTAGCTTTATTCATATTCCCATTAACTCTGAACAGTTTCCCTATGCATACTAAAGAAGAGCATCCCCTTGTGACAAAAGGCAAACTAGACATCTTATGGCTTTTCTAAGCAAAAGCTGTCCTTTTGCTTCAATCTTAATTTTGTTGAAATTGCACATATCCACAATGCCACTGGATTCGATGTGGGTCTCTTTTGGTTGTTGCTTGCTTTGGATTTCATCTTTCGCTGTCAACGTCAATGTAAAAACTGAAGGACTCTAAGTAGCATTGTCCATCCATCGGTGTCCACCATCTTCCCAGGTCGTTTTGCTTGTTTTTTTTTCTTTTTGTTTGTGCCGTCAGAGTCACGTGACGTAAACTGATGTTCCCTAAAAATTGTAACAGGTTCTTATCCACCTACAACATGGATGTAAAGAATACCAGCTGGACAGCATCAGTGGAGTACGGAACAACATCGATATCGAAGCGGTTTTCTGTAGTATGGAGGACTAAAAAAGATCCTGCAGAGTATAGTGAGAGGAGGTGAAGGGGCCATTAAAGCATCCTGCCCAGTAATTTGCCACTGCAGGAACAGGGTTCAAACGTTGCCAGAAGCTCCTCGAATCCTCCATATGAACAAGGAAGTTGAGGGAAAGTTTGAAGCGGGCGAGACTTCATGGCCACTGTGACGTCTGCTTTTGGTTGAGGAATGTTCTGTTTGCTAACAAGGTCTTTACTCCCAATTCAACAGACATGTACGCTGTGTCATCAGTGTTTCAGCCTTCAACAGTCTGATGTCATTTCTCTCATCAGTCGTCTCCTTTTCCCCTCCCTCCACCTGGTTGCTTGTTTCTCGTCTTTTCAACTGCTGCTATAAATAAAGCTCGCCGTCGCTCTGTTGTGCGGCAGCTCGCTGCCTTATTGCTGAGTTTTTACTCGGAAGCAGTTTGCTTCACAGAAAAATCGCCTTTCAACTGTCTGATAACATTTTCTTTTATGTATTTTGTGAAGTAGTTTTATTGTGAACACAAGGCCAAAGCACTTTGAGCAACAACTTTATCCTTTGCACCGAGTCTTGCCTTCGAAAATGTGTTGTTGCATAAAGACGCCAACAAGTGGATGTGTTGCAAAGAATCGAGCTTCCGCTCACATTCTTCCCTGGTTACTGCTGCAGAATAAAATCCGTAGGGCTTCAATTCTCCGTTTGCTCACCTGAAATCAACAGAAGTTCCTATGCAGCACAGAGTCTGTGTCTATTACATCACATAGACCAGAGGAGACCTGCTGCTGCTGTACAGAGCTACAGGTGTGTTAGAATCATGGCAGCAAACCAGCAAAACGCAAAGAACTTTCCACAGTTTTCCCCCCAAACTAACCGACTGAGTTAAGTAAAGCTGTTGGATGCAGGTAATGTTAGCTAAAAGATGACTAGCTAATATCAATACAGCACCTTAAGCTTGTTATCAAGTAGCTTAGGCTACTGGTGTTGTTGTCTATGTTCAGCTACGTACATTAATTTTGCCCCCAAAAATGTTGATTCCCTCCCCTCTCCCCTGCACGATATTCAACCAGACAGCCATTTGTAATCCATAGGGGGGGCCCAGAAAATGTTTGGAAACCGCTGGGGGGGCACAGGAGAAAAAGTTTGGGAACTACTGACATAGACTATCAAAATTGTTTCTTGTGAAGATGCTAACGACTCTCAGACATGTCCTAAAACTTTAAAAACGCTGTAATCTTCTGAGTCTGCTATATTTTTGCTCCTGTAGACCCCAATTGGTACCCAAAAAAACAAATGCAAAGTGGTATCCCCCATTTTACCACAACAGCAACACGCTTCTGAATCGCTCAGTCCACAAATATTTTTAACGTGGAACCCCTCTGTGACTCGCCGATCGGATTAATTAAGATTGTAGGAACTCTCTGCGACTGTTACGTTTCCGGCTGCACGACGTTAAAAAGAAGTGGTGTGTTTCCATAACAATGGATCACATGATAAGACTACTTTTGAGAATCCTACAGAGGATTACTGTCAGACAGCGGCTTCCCAGAGCTCCGCAGAGCGTACAACACCGCTCAGCTCATTGCCTCTTGTTTCTGCTCTTAAGCTTAACTGTGTCACTCTTAAACTCTCTAAAGGCTCATTATCGCACTCATCAACTTTGTTTCTATACTCATTTAAGTTTGCAGCAAGTGTTAAAAAATGTTTTTTCCTAAAAAAAAAAAGCCCCAGTATTTATAGAGTTTTTTAAAAAATCCTGCGTTTTTTCTGTGAGTGCTTTGGAAGTTCTTGTAAGTGGCCATCGAGTTAGGCTTTTACGTATAAATAAAATGACCTTACATTACCATCATCCTTGCACCCAGCTGTTATGACTTCTCTCCTAACCGTGTTCGCTGACTGCTTTCATTCCCTCTGCAGGACTTCCTCACAGATCTGATGATGTCTGAGGTGGATCGCTGTGGGGAGAACGAGCATCTGATCTTCAGGGAAAACACTCTTGCCACGAAGGCCATCGAGGAGTACCTGAAGCTGGTTGGTCAGAAGTACCTGCAGGACGCGCTTGGTGAGTAATCAGGGGTCATGGTGACACGCAGGGGGGGGAGGGGGGGAGGTGGGGGCAGGGGTGAAA
>CAEGAF010002963.1:0-10362 GCA_903067075.1 Micropoecilia bifurca
GTGTGTGTGTGTGTGTGTGTGTGTGTGTGTGTGTGTGTGTGTGTGTGTGTGTGTGTGTGTGTGTGTGTGACACAGGCTGCTGTGTTCTGTTCTGGCAGACTGTAATTGATAACGACTCCATTGTCTCGGCCAACACAGTCGTCTGAGGCGTAAATGAAGCAGGACAGGGGAGATGAGGTGATTATCGCTCATGGATTAGTCCTGCCTGCCTGGGTGAGGTGGAGCAGCGCCGTCAGGCTGCCTGCTGCGCTGCGTGTGTCTGATGAGTCTTACATGCAGCAACACATAGATGAACCCAGTGACCCCAGCTTGCTGAGGATTTCCAAACAGGTGTTTGTCACTCAGGTGTTTGGTGCTGCAGCTGCTGCCGTTTCCACGTGTTCTGATGGAAATTTGTCATCGTTTTCAAAGTCATAAGCTTCCCTTCTATAAATAAAAAAAATTGAGTTAACTGACTTCCTGGATGCACATTTTGAAGAGGAAAAGAAGTCTTCAAGGGTTTTTTTCCCCCAATGAAAATATCTGAAAAGTGTGGCATGCATTTTGATTTAAAGGGTTAGTGTCATGTAAAATCGACTATTTTTAGTTTTACATTATGTTTTGATGTTTTTCCCTAGTAAAAAACAAACCTGGAGTGTTGCTTCAATTCTTTCATGCATGTTTAAGAAATCCTTGAATCTCCATGGCAATCATTAAGCTGTGCAAGACGCCTGGATGGACGTAGCCCCGCCTTCAATGATGAAGCTCCTCCTCTAAGCTGCAGTTTCCAAACTGAAGAGTTGTTGGATTCATCAGACGAGAGAACATTTGTCCTTTTCAATAAAGCAAGGAATTAATGATTGATTTTCCCACCTGAGCTGTTAATCTCTGCAGCTCCTCCAGAGTTATCATGGGCCTCTTGGATACTCCTAGGATAAATGATAATCATAATTTTATAACAGTAAAACAGTTGTAGTTTCTATATTAACAAGTTAAAATTTGTGAAAACTTTAAATAAATTCAAATCTATCTGCATCTGTTGATATGGAATTTTTATTAATAATTTGCAGGGTTAGAAAGGGCTAACTGTGAAAATCGTAAACTTGTAATCATAACCATTAGTACGGCTAACAAGAAAGCACATCAGCATTTAACAAAAGCTAATGTTAACACGCTATAATTTGTAAACAAATTCAATTGTTTGAAATGTATGTTGTAGCTCATTAATTCAGATATATAGTGATGGCTGTTGGCAGGAAAGATCTCTTGTAACAGTTTGAATTACAGTGAACTTGAAAAAGCCTCTGATTGAAGATGCTCTGCCTTCCTAAGACAGTGTTATGAAACAAGTATATTGAGTGGGAGCTAAAGCTAAATTATTGACTTGGTATTTAGCAAAAACTAATTCCAAAGTGTAATACCAATACGGTGTTTAGCAGAAGCTAATGCTAAAGACAGAAGAACATTCTATTATATTCAGTCTGATGTATCCATTTTCATAACAGATACAGGAAAATTAGCCTCTCCTCTGAAAATGCTCATATCTACATTCAGAGCAGTACTTTAAGAAATTAAAAACAACTAAAACAATTCAAGTGATACATATTTTGTTAGCAGAGGATGCTAATCTCCATGTAGCAGGAGAACTTGCTGGTTCAGCCGTCCTGGAGCAGATCTGTTTCATATCCATGTTGCATTTCCCATCAGCTTTACTGCTGTACAACAAAAGCTGAGAAAGCGTCAGTTTCTAAACAAATCTTTTATAAAAGTGGCGTCGGCTGGAGGCGGCAGATGGAGGGGGGAGGCTGACGCAGGTTGGATGGAGTTCAGCAGAACCTCTTTAGGTGGAAGAAACCAGGCTGCTGCTGCTGCTGCTGCTGCTGCTGCTGCTGCTGCTGCTGCTGCTGCTGCTGCTGCTGCTGCTGCTGCTGCTGCTTAAAGAAAATATCCACCGGTGTCTTGTTCTGTCATCGATAATAAAATCCTCTCCTGGTTCCCCACCAGTCCAGGTTCCTCCTTATGGGAACAACGAGATGCACTGGATTCTACCGAAACTCTCAGAAATTACTTTAGGACTTTTCATCTGTCCTTATGATCAGGCATGATGTGCTGCTTCACACCTGCTAGCTTCTTCAAAAGCAACATAGCTAAATATTTAGTTTGTAGTTTTACTATTTACTAAGCCAGCTGGATTAGTTTGTAAACTAAACAATTTGGTCAGATCTAAATATTTACCTTGCTAACTTATTTAGCTACTAACTGAACCAAGTCTGTAGCTAAATATTAAGCTTGATGCTAAATATTTAGCAATAAAGCTAAATATTTAGTTTACGCTAAACAAAATATTTAGTTTAGTTTATCTATTTTACTATTTACTAATCTAGAGCTAGTAAGTTAAGGTTTTAGGCTATATATTCAGTTCAAATATAAATATTCAGGTTGCTGACTTGGTATTTAGCTACTAACTAAACTTTTCAGATCAAAACATTTAGTTACCTTACTTACTATTTACAAAAATAGCAAGTTTAGTTTATAAGGTAAATATTTAGTTCTGAACTAAATGTTTACCTTGCTAACTTAATATTTAGCTGTTAACATTAAGTTTGAAGCTAAATATTAAGTGCAAAGCCAAATGTTTTGCTTTAAACTAAATATTCAGTTGGCTATTTCACTATTATACTAATTTATAAAGATTTAGTTTAGAGTAAAAATGTTGTTTGCTAACTGTTTAATTTGCTAGCTCAGGTGATTTTGATTGGCTTTGATTTTTGACTCCCTGATGTTGAAATCTGCAAAAATGTTTGTATTTTCTTGTTTTTAATGATGTGAAGATGTTTTTTCATGAACTACTTGAAAGATAGAGAAAACAGTATAAAGTTGTTGACACATTTTAGGTGTTTTACATGAAAAACTGCATTTATGGTGTAACCGGGTTCTGCTTCACTCCACTGTACCAGGCCGGCCCAAGTAACCCCTCGACTCTGCGTTGTGCATTTTTAAATGAAGACAAGGAGTTTCTGGGTGATCTGCAGTTTAGATCCTGGATGACAACATATCCAGGATCTAATCAGTGCAACGGCTCAGCTTCAATCAGCCACTATAACAGAGCGAGCGTTATGTTAGCACATCTTAACTTAGCACATGAAGTATTTTATAATAAAATTAAAAGTACAAAAATTGGTGCCAGGCTTGTATCTAGTAAATATTAATACACACTATTTATCCAAGTCAATAAAAATTATGTTTTACCTATTGCTAACACTTTTCTACTCGGTGTGCTGAAGAATGTGACTCACCTCTCTGCAGCTTTCACAGACTGACACTGAGTCCAGGAGCCAGCAGTATATAACCAGCCACACAGAGAGGGGGCGCTGTTTCCCCACTGCACTGATACATAAAGCAAGAGGGATTATACAACCTAAACACTGTTACAATGGCATTAAAAAACATTTTTGTGTTTTTCTTAAAGAACAAGATTTATTTATTAAATCTGGCATTTTTAGGGATAGAAAATGCATCAGCATCTCTTATATGAGTGGAGGACTGAAACTAATGATGCAATTTATTTAAAAAAAAAAAAAAGAAAACATCAGGAAAGAAGACAACAGCTTCTGTAAAACTGCATTTCAGGGATTCAAAAAACAAAAAACAAACATTTTCATGCAAAAGTTTTGTTAAAATGGGTTCCCAACAAATATTCAGTTTAAGAAGGCTTTCTTACTTTGACCACAGTGGGGCGCTGTGGGTCAGAAGCCGTCACTTTAACATGAGTTTTTATGCAGAAATCCAAATAAAATATAGTTTAAATCACCATAAAAGTAAATAGTGGATATTTTATGATGCATCTGGAGCCATTTATAACTGATTTGATGTGAGAAAATGTATTTTTTCCCAGTGTGTCTGGTTATATTTTTATTGCCATTCTGTTGTTCCAGTGGTTTATTCTACGGAGTACCAACAGGGACAAGGTAATTGATTTAATTTATATTTAATTATTTCATTGTTTGTGGTCCTACGACATCAACAATTTTATCAATCAATTTTGTTCCTTTTGGCCCTCCATAGGAATCAACTACTGGGACAAAAGAGTGAACATAAAAATAACCAGACAGACACACATTCAAGGTTTGTTAATGTAGCTTCTGATTTGAGCTCATGTAACAACAAAGTTTGCATTTGAATGATTTTATGAGATATGTAATGAATTCACTGGCTATTAAAAAATTATTTATTTAATGATATATTGAAAGAAGCATTTAGTGCTGCTACATGTATTTTAATGAATTCATAATTGCCTGACAAACACCTGCTTATTTAATGATACATTTAATGGACATATTTATATAATTTTGTCCTTTCTGACCTTCCATATACCCCGTCGACATTTTCCCAGATTTCTGCCGGAAAGCTGCTGCTGTAGAGGAATCAGATGGACGGATTTGTTCTCAGTTGCAGTTGAAAATGAGCCTGAAGACTCAACAGGAGGACATTTCTTCCAGCGTGCGGCGGCTGGTGCGGCAGGAGGGAGAGAGAGAGGGAGATAGAGAGGGAGGGAGAGAGAGAGGGAGGGAGGGAGAGAGAGAGAGAGGGAGAGAGGGAGGGAGGAGGAGGTTGGTCCGGGAGGCAGCATGGCAGCGGCAGCCACAGCGCTGCTGACTTGGTTCTCCTTCACTTAGACCCGAGCGCAGCGCGTCCTGTGCGCTCCTGGCGCAAACCCCGCGCGTCACTCCGCTGTTTTCTTTCCGCCGCGCTTCACTCGTGTTGCGTCAAGAAGTCCGGACCAGGAGCGGCTGAGAGTTCAGCCCGGATCCGGAGAAAGCCGACCCTCCTCGGCCGCCCCGAACCTCCGGACCGGAGCAGCGGCTCCATGTGCGCCTCGTCGGTCCAACAGCTGAACCCGGAGTTACGCCGAACGGAACCGACCCGAGATCCGCTGATTTAACAGAGAGCAAGCAGATACACGCAGAGGGAGGCTAAGTTAACGCTCCGCAGCAGAACCAGAGCCAGAGCCAGAACCAGAACCGGAACCGGAACCGGACCTCAGCCCAGCGCAGACATGCCGCAGGTGGACATGATCCTGTTCCTCATCCTCATGATCGGGATGTGCGTGTTCGGCCAGGACCCGGCGTCCAAGGTGGTGTCGGACCGCTACGCTGTCTTCTGGAACCGGACCAACCCTAAGTAAGTGTCCCGAACCGAGCCGAACCGAACCGAACCGGGAGTCCCTGGCGCGGCGCTCAACTTTCACCGCGTTTTAAGGGACTGCAGAAACTTTGATCCGCTCCAGTTCGGGATCTGGATACGTTTGACCGACCGAACCGGGACCGGATCATTTCTGCAATGATTACAGATTCTGTGAAACACATTTTACAGTTTATGGAACCTTTATTTTGGTTGTGAAAACACTAAATATAGAGCATTTCATGCATTAATATTCAAACCTGGACTGAATTGTTTCCATTTTTCTTAAAGCTCTTTGATAAAAAGCTAATTTATTATTTTATTTCCAAGGAGAAATCACCAAAAAATGACACAATTTAATGCTTTAGACTGAGAATAGCTTAAGAAACCAAAATACTCTGGTCAAACACATAAGAAAGTGTAATTCAGTACTTTTAGTACCTAATTAGAGACAAACTCTTTACAACACATGCAGAAATTGAGGAAAGTGTCGTTTTTATTGCATTAAAACCACTTTGGATTGAAGCAATTGTCAAAATTGGACCAATTTATTCTGCACTCAAGTCAGGTTCTATAAAATCCAGTTTATGATCCGTGAAAAAGTGTTTCCATTGCTTTCAGATGCGAAGTATTAAACTCATTTCTGCAGAGACGCACCGATCAGATTTCCAGCAGGACCGATTTTTACACCATTATAACGCAGAAAACAGAAGAACTGAGCTGAAGTTTATCTGATTGAGGAAGGATGCAAAACCTTTTGTATGTTTTTAATCAAACGTGACTACAGTAGGTTAGTTGGTGTGTTTATAAACAGAAAATGATGATGTATTTGAATTTAAATTAATTAACTGACAGTTTTTAATCTTCGTCTGATTGGTTAATCTCCACTTTGCAGTAAATTTATCCTAATTTCATTGTAAATGTTGCGCAAATACAGAAAGAATCAAGAATTTCAAGGTTTTTCAGATTTTTGCCAACAAAATAAAACTTTTCCAGATCAAAAACTCTGTTAGGAAACATTCGTAGGCGTCATAGTATCATTTAGATTTTCAATTTGTACGCTAAAACGCGTAAAAATATCATAAACTAAAACGTGTAATATAACTCAACCATTAAGGTTTTGAGATTCAACCTCAATATGAAGTTTATTAATACAAAATACTTATTGAAATGCAACATTTTGTGGATTTTTTTTGTTATCTAATTTGTGTGAAACAATTCAAAGCAGGTTTGACTGAATATAGGCTGGATCTAGATTTTAATGAATATATATTTCCCTTTTTTGTCATAAAATAAACACGTAAAACGGAGCATAAATGTTTTTTAATATGGAATAAATATTCCAGGTTCGGCCAGTTTCAGTGTTTATATTCAATTCAGATCATGTTGGACCCAATCTGAGGCGGTTCTGGTGCAAAATGTTCATATTTTTGCATTTGACTCCTAAAATAAGCGTTTCACGTCAGAAATGTGTTTTTTATTGAATCTCTAATCAGTATGGACCAATTTGAATGTTTCCCTGGAAAGCAGAGCCTCATCCAGTGTGTTTGTGTTGATGGATGGAGCCTCGATCTGCCGTCAGGATGTGGCCTGAGTGGATCTGAGCTGCCAGTTGCTGTTTGGAGCCTTTATGAGTCTGATTATCAGCTGCTTCGAAGTTTCTGCTTTGCTTTGAGACTTTTATGTGTTTGTTGACTGAAAGGCTTAAGACAGTTCGCTAGAGTGACATTTCTGGAGCTGTGAGCTGCAAGCCGCCTCCAATCATGAGTCAGTGCCACATGTTTGGCGTTTCACCAAAAACACTGTGGGAGCAAGTGTGTGTGTGTGTGTGTGTGTGTGTGTGTGTGTGTGTTTGTTTGTTTCTGCAGCGTTTGGGGTTAAATCAGCATTTTCTTCTTCCAGGATAACAAACGTGTTTGTTGGCCCTCAATAAAAAGCTGTTTCTGTGTTTCTGTTGCCGCTTTTCCATTACAAATGTGTGTAAAACTTTCTCGACATTTCGCTAATGTGGAAAAAGCAAAATTTTGATGTTTTTCCATTAAACAAGAGACACAGTGTGAATGATTGTTCCTGCGATGTCATAAAAAACCGTGCCGTCATTCTCCCACCACTTCCTGTCACCGACTTTGTCGTTTCTGGCAGTGGAAACATCTCTCATGATGTGAAAAAATGTTTCCATTGCAGTTTTACGAAATAAACCGAGTTCAATTAAGCCCCCCAAAAAACACTATTACTAATGGCAAAAACTTTTTAACTTTTTACCCAAAATCATTTTGACCTTGTCTGTGTTTCTGTGTTTTAATAAAAGAAAAGTCATGGAAATCATTTTTGCCTGTTTTGCCGTATCCTGGCCATCATCTTCCTACAGTTTTCTTCGATTCTCATCTCCCTTCGGTGCCCAGTTTGGATTTTCTCCCATTCCCTCTGGTAGAATTTCAACCAGACCAAGAGGAACAGAGGGAGACGTTGTGAACGATGAAGTTGATTTTCGACACTGTTTTAGAACTGCATTTTGTACTTTTAGCAGCGGTGGTGGAGGAAGTGAAGGAAGCCGTTCAGTTCATGTCGGCCACTTTCACAGCCATCTTGTTCGTCTGTCTTTGCAGAGGAGGATGGTTGTTTACAGCACAGGAGATTTCTGGTACATCAAACTGGTGCATTGGACATGTTGAGACCAAAAATCCAGGAAAATGTTTCTCAATAGCCGAGAGATCAGATCCTTAGACAAACTAAATAGCATAGAGCAAGAGGCTTGTCTTTACCAGGCTTAATTAATTCTGTTCTTAGCTCAGGTAAAATTTAGCACTAACTGTTTAATTTACCATTAAAATAAACTTCATATTAAAGTTGCAAACTAATGTTTACTCATAAAAGCTTTAAATGTAGCCGTTTAAATCAATGTTGACTTTTCCCTTAACATAAGTGACATAACATTATGCAAAGTTTGTTTTAGCACATATTGTGCTCCGTATTACTGTCTTCGGCAATAACACCAGCCGACCAAACGTGCTGGAACTCCGCTGGGGTTGCTAGGTAACGGGCTGGACTTCGCTGGGGTTGCTAGGTTGCTAGGTAACAGTGGCTGCTGATTTGTGACATTGCATTGAAGAAGTTTTTGAAACAGCTCATTTTCCAGAAATGAATAAACATCTGGGTTTTTTTTTGTTTTTTTTTGAGTCGCTTTTACAAGCACAAAAACGTGAATTTTATTTCTTCTTTAAAATCCATTAAAGTGGCAGTAAAAATAACTGAGAGAATCCGGTCCAGAGGAATCAAAGCGTCACTGTAACTCCCTGTAAAGTATTTATCCTGGCCTATCACATCGTTTTATTTTCATCCATTTATTGTCATTGAGGTGAACCGTTAAATTCACCATGAGATTGACTTCAGCTCCTTCGTTTCTCGACTTTTTCCTGGCGTTGAAACTCTTCCCTGCGTCCAAGTCTTGTTTCTGGGTTGCCATGCGCTGCCGTCCAAACCCCCTCGCCCCCCTCGGACCCTGTGGGAGCTCCACATGCCGGGGTCACACACTGGGCTGTAACCAGGCGCGGCGCGGGTTAAGCGGCGCAGAGGGGGCCGTTGTCAGGGTCAGAAACGGGGCGTCCGCGGGGCCCCAGCACGGCGCCCCGCCTGGGCTTTGTCCCCTCCAGAATGGAAGGCGAATAAATGAGTAACTCCAAATGACTTTTTCCCTTTTCTCATTCATGACTTTGAAGATGTATGATGTAAACGAGGGCCATGCTGGAGGCACGGAGGGCCCCTCTGACCTGCGCTGCCGTCCCTGCTGCTTAATGCAGCTCCAGTCGGTGTAGAAACCTGCTGCTGCTGCTTCACCCCAAACCCCAAACTCTTCTTCTCCTGATGCCTGTTTTCCTTCTTCTCTGTGGTGGAGGAGAACCGCCAGTCCACACTCAGCCATTCATGAAATCCCCCAACAGGAACTCTGGAATTGAAATGGGAACTGAGTCGTGAAAAATGGAAATGCGTTGACATTTTCATGCCTCCCTCCCTCCTCCCAACCTTATTGTTTTAAAGACGCTGAAAGGATTCCTTCTGTAATTTAGGTAAACATGAGCTCTCGTTTGTAAAGCTTTGATCACAGAGCGAGAGAGAAAACGTTCCCACGCTGATGGGAAGGATCTGAAGCTAAAATCTTCTACATTTCGGTTTCTGGTCAGAGTTACTTCATTCAGGGTGTTTTCACATCTGAAAGTTTGGTAGATTTGATTTCACTGGGGGCCAAAATTGCAAAATTTGTTACATTTTGACTGCACTGTGTCAAACCAACCAAACCTGTTCCCCTCCTGGCCTGTGGGGGCGCTGCACCAAGAACTACTGAAGGAAACGACACAAAATCCTCTGAAAACGACTGAGCGCAACTTTCGTCTTCATGAAATATAAACAAAACTGAAGAGAGATTTTCTCTTTTGTCTTTGGTAAAATACCATGAGCCATTTCTACTGGTAGCGCTAAGCTAACATGTTTGTTTTTGGTTGCATTTACCCAGAATGCTCTGTGCTGTAGTCCACTTCCTGCTTTTAGTGCAGTGTCCGGTTCACATATCCATTCAAACTGAACCAGTTGACTTTTTTTGGACTTTCAAAAGTTCGATTAAAACAGACTAAACAGATCTGATGTAAACTAGAGGCGTGTTTTTATCGTATCGTGTTTTTATCGTATCGTTTATCATTTGTTGTGATGATTTTATTTATCGAATTCCACTTCTTTTCTAAATCCTCCCAGAACTCCCTGTTCTGGGAGGAACTGTTGGACTTTTTAGTTTTTCTATTTTCTCCTCTGTTTGTTCATAGAGAGCATCAGTAAGTCTGGAGATTTGATTAAATGCATTTACTGTGAGCAGATTGGACACAAATCACTTTTTATGTGACTGGTGTCCCAAAGAATCGTATTACAAATGGATTTATTTTCCAAAGCAGCGTTTGTGTTGGTGCAAGCAGCTACATTCACAGTCACATAAAAAAGAAGTAATAAATAATTCCTATCATCACTTTTATCACTAAAACAGTAAAACTTTCAGTCCAAACCCTCAAACATGAGTGTTGGGTTTCTGCTGAGCATAAAATTAGAAATAGTTGGAAAATCTGTTTCATCTGAACCCATTTTGTTGTTTAAATAATCTTTAATCTTTAGTTAAGCAACTTTTTTTGTTTCTAAATTCAAACTTCAACGTTTCTTTGATGT
>CAEGAF010002965.1:0-63197 GCA_903067075.1 Micropoecilia bifurca
ACTGTTAATGAACTGAAAAACCTCTTACTTACTCTCAGATCATCTCTCCCTCGGTTTTTATTTCCAGTTTTGTCTGATGTGCATAAGTAATGTTTGTATGCGGTTTGCACACAAATCCTATGGTGCATTTTCACAACTGCACCTGACATATATCATACATCTCATCGTGTTTTTTTTTCCCTTCCACCCTTTCTTTGCCATTTTCAACTGCCTGATTTATATACATACATCTCTTTTCAATATCCCCTTAAATTGCAAGGGCCAATTTCCTGGCATCATTATATGGAATAACACAATTCACATAAATCTACTACATTTGTTTGTTTATTGTTGCTTTATGATTAATGTGCCCAATTCATGTTCAATTCATTTATGTGGGTCAGAAAGTCAGTACATACATGAGGTTTTTTTTTTTACTGTTTCAGTGAAACATCTGATTGCTGATGTGAGATTATTGCATGTCTCTAGATTTGTAGCTTGAGGGAGTGTTTGGTTTGAGGACTGTTCTCAACAGGAGAACAAAAATGGAGGCTGAGGGGAAGCTAAACATTATGGTAGCATGGCATTAATTACAGCTGTTCCTCTTCAGCAATTTTTTTTTTCTGGAAGTTACTGTAACCTTATTCTGACTTTGAGCAGACTTTGAGTTTCTCTTTCGGTCCCTATGTTTGTGTGGCCACTGAAGCAGGCTGTCTGCCGCTGGACAGAGGTCACCTCCTGCCAGGAACATCTGGAAGGAGGACATGAAGCATGAGCCTTTAGACATTTATTTACAGAGCTGTAAATGTCCACGTTATTATTTATATATGTGCTATATTTACAGCCATCCTTTTAAATTTGTCTTTAGTGCACACACTTATACAGCCATGATTATTTCCTCTTTGTGAGAACATAGAGTATTGGCTGGAGATGCACTAATCAGAGATTTTGTGGCCAATTTCAAATCTCAGATTTAGCATGATTAGAGCAGTTTGAGATTATAGAAAAGGCTGCCAACATTTCCAAATACAGTGGCCTGTACTTAACCTTGGTGTTATCAACTGATTTCATGGCAAGGTCAACTTTTCCATTTGTTAAGTCAAGAAAATGACCCCAAAGCAGGTACAAGTTGATGTGTTGTGGCAGACCGGCTTTTTTCGTACCCATAAGGTCAGCTGTGAATAAACCAATTGTTTTTAAGGAAGATGAGTTAATAACCCACTTAGTTAGCAGTACTTAATTTCACAGATTACCTAAAACCTAATTCCTCTTCAAGGAAGTTAAAGATTGTGTTAAACAGTTTGAACAGGTGTTTCACCAAAACAGGATGAGACACAATAACGTCCCAAACCCTCACAGACGGCACTAATTCTTTGTTTTTCATCATAAATGAGAAGTGTGAGCTTAAGAAAGAAATGGTGTAAAGTGTTGGTTGCAAACTTCCTGTGAAACCTCAGCGATGGTTTTGAATTCGAATACCGCCACAGTTGCCTTGGGGGAGTTTAAATATTTGTGCTTTACTAATCATTTGTGGTTGTTGTTTTGGTCTATGTTGGAACTCAATCCAGGTTTAAAATTTAATTCAGGATATTTTATTGTGTCTTTGTGAAACTTGTTGAACTACATGCTTTGCTTAGCTGCAAGTTCTACAAATGTCTAAAAAAAGCAGTTTCTTTAGATGTGCAGTTTCCTAATTGATGCAAAAGGCTATAATGTCTTTGGAAATATTTGAGGGATTAAAAACAGTCCATATTACAATAATGGTTCACCATGGTTGTCATTGTTACTTGAATAAATGCTTGAAAACATTGTTACCTTTATTTTATATCTTCTAAATTTTTATAAAAGTGTTTATTCTGGGCCATTCAAACCTCATCAGCATGTTTTGAAAGGTGAATTATCCCCATGTGAGCAGAAGTCGATACATCCGCCATTGTGAGACTTTTCCCTACAGGCAGCACTGACCCAGTAGTTTGGTTTAACTCATATTACAGTCAAACAGATGCCAATAAATTGATATGCCATGCTGCAGGAAATAACCCATTATTTAACAAATGAGCAGTAGGACTCGGTCTGAATATATTGTGTATAACTGGATTTCTTGGTACTTGGTTTTCAACACCAGGAAAAAATGTGCAAGTTGATGTATTTCATCAACTTGCAAGAGATTAAACTGCGCAGACAATGGCATCTGTTCTGTTTTTGATACATTTGCCTACATTGCATTACAAAGCCAATTGCGGAAACAAGTTTGAGGAAGTTTGTACTACTCACATTTCTAGCTACAAGTTTGTGGTTATCGTTATTAAAAGCCCTATAAATAAGTATGCGCTGTCTGCTTTATCATTCTTTCTCTGTTTTATGATGAGCCATCTGCCTTTTTTCCATGGTATAGGTGTTCAGTAGCACCGTTTACCAGAAGTACCAATAATATAACAGTCATCTTGTGAGGAAAATACTGACCCATGTGCAGTTTGATGTTTTCTCATTTCTTCCTTGTCTCTAAATGTTTTACTAAAGTTGCTGGTCCTACTTCATCATGTATACCTGTTCTGATCTCAGATTTTTTACGTTTCTCCAGTTTCATCCTTTGCGTTTCATTTTCTATAACTTGCTGTGTGACTTGATCACTTTGCACTCTGACTTCCTTTTTAATGGCAGCTGGTGTTAAGTGAGCAGAGAAGTTACGTTTTTGCTAGATTTGCTCATGGATGTGTTTAATATAATTTTGACACTGCTTCTAAAGTGTGACAGATGAATCCGAAAATTAGTATGTCATGTTATACACTAAGTTTCACCAGTAGTCTCGCCCAGTGAAACGTTCTGATGATTCACAGGGTTTAAACTTAGCAACAAACTTCCCAAAATGAGAGTAGAGTTGTTGTTTC
Source organism: Micropoecilia bifurca (assembly GCA_903067075.1). NCBI lineage: Eukaryota > Metazoa > Chordata > Actinopteri > Cyprinodontiformes > Poeciliidae > Micropoecilia > Micropoecilia bifurca. Next base: position 2,868 of record CAEGAF010002965.1, read on the forward strand.
ATATTCTATGTTATATGGATGGCCTACAGTATTTGCGACTTTCAGCTCAATGGAGTTCCTAATGCTGTAAACAGTACAATAACTTCGAGCTTTGCCCCACACCAAAGAGTGTTTTTGTTAGCATAAAATTGTAGCTTTAAGGTTAGCTATTTACTATGTACGTTTCCACCGAGCTTAAATGTCTGGGACAACAATAGAAGATTATTCATTATTTAAGAGTGAGAGCACTGCCAGTCCAATTTCTCCATTGTTAAAATCAATATGGTACCTCGTTTGCAGTCAATGCTTTTTTTTTCCATTTGGCTTGAATCCAAAATGTCCCCTTGCTGGAACCTCAGTGGTGCAGCTTTGAATCAATGTAAATCTGGAACACAAAATCATTTACATTTGAAAAATTAGGTCAGAAAAGTGAGTATGTCCAAATATCATTAAAACATTCATGAAGTAATCAGTGTTACCAAAACATGAGATTCGGTTTCACACTGAACATCTTATTTGAAGGGATTTGCAAAAAGAAAGGAGAGCTGCTGCAGCAGGACTGTATCCTCTTATTGTACTTTCTCCCTATAGTGTTAACACTTTCTGAAAGCATGTGTCAAAACAAGACGCCTCATCCAAAATTATGTATTCTCATCTGAATGAGACAGGTAGGCATGAGCAGAATAGTAAGTGGGTTCTTTGCGAAGGAGCAAAGGGGCCAACCTTCTTACAAATTGCAAGTAAACAAACAGAGACGGCCAATGGCTGAGCAACAGCCAACATCTTCGAGACGTAAGGACGAAAGAGCCCAACAGAGGAAGAAATGTGCCGTAGGAGGGGTGCATTCCTTTCCACATAATTAGGTTTCATTGCCTTATCACATCTCTTTCCTTCATCTTTCTTCTCAGCATGTTTTCCTCACCATTCTATTACCGAATGATTTCCGGCAACAAGCTTCAGGACTCAGGCTTCTCTGTCAAAGAGAGGAGAAAAGTATGAGTCAAGAAATTCACAGTTAAAACATCTCAGGGTAGAGATGGTGAGATGATAAGATCCCTGACATTACTGCATTTAGCTCCTGTCACAGGTTGTTGGGTCCATTAACTAAATAAAACAAAAAGACAACAAGCAGTAAAACCTTATTTGACCTTATATAAACATTAACCCAAATGGATTCCAGATTTCCTTTTAAATAAATAAATAAATAACTACAAAGCACAAGTCATTCCTCTCACCTTTTTTTACAATGCTGTCGGGAAAGTTACAAGATTGTGCGCACAAAGATCTAAAGTGTATTTTGTTTCTTAAAGGGTTGCATTTTTTAAATAATATTTCTACAAACAAAAACCTGGAAAATGTTAGATATAGTCCCCTTTGTAATACCCTTACATGAAATATCATCAGAAACAAATTTAACAAAACACCAAAAGACGTTTTTGATTACCCTGCAGGTGATCGCTGGTCACTCAGCTGTCACAGAAGGTAAGGCTAGTACATTTTACTTTATTGTCACTTTTGGCACTGTAACTGCCGTTTAAATTTGTTTAAAATTATTAGATTTTTAAACAAATATTTATAATATATTTATCATTTCACTGAATAACTACACACAACTTTGTGTTGACTTCCTGTAAACATAACCCCAACAACAACAAAAAACAAAAAAAACATGCAACTTAAGGGTGTAACATGACAAAAGGGATATGACGACCTTTACAAGGCACTCCACAAAATCATTAATTATATATATTTTTTAAGAGCTGGGATCCAATACGACACAAACACTGTACACATCAGTGTGAACCCATAAAGTCCCAACAAAATACATTAAGGTTATGCAGTTTTAACATACCAAAACATGGTAAGTTCAGTGGATGCTACTTTTAAAAAGACATAGTTTTTTTTTTCCTATCACCTGCCTTCTATCTTTTTCCCATTTTGTGTGATCGATGCTGTGGAATCTGCTGCATCACTGAAGACTCTCTTGTTTCTTGCTCCCATCACCTCCCGCCCCCTCCAGCCGGCCCACACACACACACACACACACACACACACACACACACACACACACACACACACACACACACACACACACACACAGGCTCTGGACAGAAAGCGGGCCAGGCAGGGCTTGCTATGCAAATATAGCCTGAGTGGGCGGCAGCCCCTGAGCAGAGTGTGCAGCAATGTGAGAACTCTCGCAGGCCCCGCCTACTTCGGTCAGTTGCTAAGCAACCACCTGCAAAAGAGGGAGGGAGCGGAGGGGAGGGGAGAGGAGGAGAGGGGAGGGGAGGGGAGAAGAGGGGAGGGGAGGGGCCATCAATTCAACAACTGTTGCCTGAGCTGAGCTCTGTCACTGTGTGAATGCAAGTGAGCCGGCGAGCCAGTCAGCGACCGAGAGGAAGTGTGTGAGGGTGATAGGTGCAGAGTGTGTGTTTGGTGTGTGTGTGAGACAGAGAGAGACAGAGAAAGGCAGTTGCACTTTGTGTCGGTGCAGGAAAGAAAGCCAAGGCAGCCGGTGCGGTGCTTCACATCCTGCAACCCTCCTCTGCGAGGACTGAACCACTTACCGGGGACTCACTCTGTGGACTATTCCGACGGCTTTCCTCTACTCTCTCCTTTGAAGGGAACACCTGCCTGTGTGTGTGTGTGTGTGTGTGTGTGTGTGTGTGTGTGTGTGTGTGTGTGTGTGTGTGTGTGTGTGTGTGTGTGTCGAGAGAGAGAGTGAGAGTGAGACTCCGCGGACTTGGCCCCTGAGCGCAGGGCGGGTGGATGACTTCAGTGGATGAGGGTTTGGCCGGTGGAAAGAGGGAGTCTGCTGCTGAACATGGGCTCCCCTCCGTAGTTGACGGGGTAAGAGACCTGAATGCGCCCAGGCTGCTGAAATGTGGGGGGTGATGAAATATTACTTGACAGAATGGGAACAAAACACAGAATTGGGTCATTAGAGAGGGTTTTTTTAGAGGAAACACGACCAGAGCAGTGACTAGTTGTGTTGGTGTGGGGAGTTAAAGGGGATCTGTGGGTCCATTGTGGCCCCGGTTTGTGTCTGAATGTGGGTGTTAAACATTGTTGACCCCACAGCCTCACAGCCTGCCACTCCTTCTTTCTCAGCTGTTGGAGTTTCATCCCTCTCACACAACGTGTCTCTTTAGTCCACTCACTTTTCATCAGTGTCTTCTTTCCTTCCTGTTGTTGTTTTCTCTCTCCCTTCCCTGTTCTGTTTCATTTGGCGGTCCAACATCTTTGCTGATGGTAATGGGATTAATTGGAAATTAGGGTTGCTGGGAACAACAGGGAATAACAGCAAGTGAGTGAAAGAAATGTAACAGGTGTGGGACTTCATATCCAGGTAGATAGTGAGTTTGTATTCCATGCATTTCATCTTAATGTGACATACTGGTTTAAAACCTTTGGCATTTATTTTCAAATGTATTTTGGCGTTTTTAGATGCACCCACTTGTCCATCCGTAAGAGTATTCCAATGATACATTAATCAATGATGTTAATTAATGATGTTACTAAGCTCATACTGAAAGAATAGCATATCGGAACACATGATTTGCATTTATATTTTCATCTATTAAATTTATTTGTGACCGGACGGTCATAGGTATTGAAAGTCTAATTGGAAAGAAGTCACTCTGATCATATCATATCTTGTTAAAGATACTGCTCTGTCTTGTATTTTGTTACCCACAATTGTCCACAAATGACGATAACTCTGATTGGTTAGGACGTCCGAGATTTGCTCTGCGGGATTTTGCTAAAGCACAGAAATTTTAACAAGTGCACTGAGAGGTAAGACCCCTGGCATGTCTGCTTTGTTTGTTTTTTTTTGTATTTAGCTTAAATTAGATCACAGGTCACCCAAAAGCCATAATGTCTGAGCAATAACAACTGATAAACTTTAACATGGACAGTGAGGCATTTAAGATGAATTTTAGTTGGAAGTATTTCAACTTTTGTGTCTTCGTCAATTTAACTTTCATGAACTTCATCCATGGTGGACTTTGGAGCACATGGTAACAGAGAAAACAATTGTTGAATCTATTAATGTTCCCGTTTGAATTTTACCTTGTTTGTTTCTTTGCACATCTGGCATTTGAGTAAATGTTTTTGTGCGACTTGGCTAGTTATATGGGGATCATCAAAATATCACATGATGCTTAAGTCGTGCAGAAAACATTGTTAGTATCTGGAAATAATCTAAGGAATGACCTGATTGTATGGTTTTTATATTTACTTGATTTGAAATCATTCCAAAGATGTTACTTTAACCATTCAAGTGTTCTTAATACCAATATCCCTATTAAATGGTTTGTTATTGCCACATTTTCCAGTGTTCTGGCCGTTACAAGCATACATTGAAGTAGAACTTTGATTAAAAATATGAGAATACGAACAAATAACAAGAAAAATACAATTTGACATCTTCAACAGAACTTTCAAAAGTTTCCCCATGTGATGTAATCAGTGGCCCTGTGTGTGTGTTTTGTGTGGAAGCGTGTTTTGGACTGAATATTTTATAATAATTAACAACAAATAAGCTGAAAATGTGTATCTTATTAAATTTGGTTGATTATACAGAAAAAATCAGACTCCTAGCTGTAAAACAAAGTATGAAGTAAATCATGTGTATAAGTAACAGGAAAAGCAACATATTATACTCTATTCAACAACATTCAAACATTTGCCTTTCATATGTGAAGCCGAGCTTTATTTGTATTGTCAATAGCAACCTGTGACGTCAGACAGCAGTGTCATTTTGAATACAGCAGGTCTGGGACTGGACATTACATAATGGGATTGGACTCCCTCACCAGAGCAGATTTGCTGGTGATTGTTTCAGGCTTGAAACGGTCCCAGACATCTTTCCCTCAAAACATATTTCCTACGCTTTCTTGCTGTGATTGATTTGAAAATAATTAGATTTTGTCCTCCTAAACAGGACCTGCTGCAGAGCATGTTTTCTTTGTTAGTGTACAGTATTTCCACAAGGACCAGAATAACTAGATTAAGTCGGTGCTAAGATGTGCCGAGTGGAGGGAGGTTAATCTGCAGTGAGCAAAGCAAAACAAAGACTCGAATACAAAGTGGGCATTAGTTTCTAACACGTTGGCATTGAGAAAAAAGAAACGACAATCTGTAGACCAAACAGAGGACTGCTAGCCACTAACACAGCTACGGGTTTTGACTTTGAGTTTATGGGGAACGATGGCAGACGTTCTTGCAGTGCTTAGTTCACAGGTAACAGCTGAAAAGTGACAAGGGCTTCACCACCTGCTGAGTCTGCCAAACCTACAGAGTCCAGCCCTCCTTCACTCCTCCAATCAACGAAGAGCTGAGGTGTGAGGGTTTGGGGTGCTGCTTGACACCCCCTCCCTCCAAGAGAGCATCAACGCAGTTTGCTAAAAACTGTGATGACACAAAATGAGACAACACCTTTCAGCTCTCTTGACAGATGGGATACAAATTCAGCCGGTCCTGAGACGAGCAACATAGCATGTTGTTCACATGCCCAGTCATGCATTCAGGAATCAAGCCTTGGCATTGGATTTCACTCATTAACAAACACACAGCAAACAATACATCAGTGACACTTGAATCACTCACCAGGAGGATGTATTTCAAGTTCTCCTTGTTTAACGGAGCCACACAGTAAGCAGATCAGAACGTGCAAGTACGTACACTCTGGTGCATCAGCTAGCGTTTGGATTCAAACACGTTGGTTGACTTTAACGGTTGTAGTTTCATCACCAACCTAATGGTGAAGTAATTTCCTTCTCATTAAGTGAAACATTAAATGTGGTGCACAGTCTTCCCCATGCTGGGGGTTTCACATGTGTAACTGAACTGGGTTTCGTTGACAATACCGCCACTCAGCCGTCATTGGGCCTCATCAGTCCCTCCCTACATTGTCCCTTTGTCCATTGCAGCATTCCTGGTAATCCAAGCAGCTACCTGGTTGATGGTCTCTTACTGTAATGTACCATTCAGTCTGAACGTAAGAAAAAATGAAAAAAATGTCATCTCAATCTTCCTAGTCATGCGTTGCTGTTCAGTTGGCATGTCGGACGTTTGCTGAAATTGAAGTTTCTTAGTGTTTGGCATGATGGCAGCGAAATATGAGTCATTATTTCCCTTTTGTGTAATGTGTTGGTGTGCTCATGCGTAGGAAGAGCGTTGCCTTGCAGAGGAGCAGTATAATATGGATCCAGAGGGAGATGCATGCACAAGAACACAAGCTATCCTGAATCAGCCTGTCTAGGAAAAACTAGAGTGGAGATAAATGTCGAGGTACAATGATGGTTGCGGATGTGGGAAAAAAAGGCTTCAAATGCTGTTGTTTATCTTGTATTTAAAATACTAGAAAATTCCAACCTATAAATTATAAAGTTGAGGATATATGGTTAAAAGGTAAGAGGTTTAATCAAAACCACCAGTGTCATAAATATATTCCCTTATGTCAGTGTTTTGTGCAACTGCCTTTTACCAAACATGGCAGCCGTTTGTATTCCACTGCTGACCCATTTTCAGTTTTGTGGTACTTTTCCTCATGTTTTTATATTGGCATGTCCTATTATGTCAAAACTCTATGGATATATTCAAAGGGCTCTTGGATGGCAAACATGCCCACAGCATCACATACCCTACACCATACCCAGTACTGGGCATGAAGTGCTTTTCCACACATTGATCTTTTTTCAGGCCAAACCCACCTGGAGTTGTTAGTCCATGAAAAGTCTCATCCGACTAAAGCATGTGAATACAGTTAGTCAACTTAAAAACGTAAAACATAAATTTATAAAATGTTTAAGTTGCTTTAATTTCAATCTTTGCTGAGGGGAACCAATAAATGTGATTATGCAATACACCAAAAACTGGGATTTTTATTTATTTTTTTTACCTACTGGATAATTGTAAGAACTGCTTTTTTTTTTTTTTTTTACTTTTTTCATGGTAAGACTATGCAATGAATCTTATGTAATTAACTCAATGTTAATATGGCAGAAATATTAATATGAATATTCTATAAACCAATTCAAGGCCCACAAAACACTATTTGTTCATTTGACTTGAACTTGACTGTTTAATTTTTATTGTAGCTTATTCAGTTTCTCTTATAGGCTTGCTTGTTGTTTAAAAATGTGACTAAGTATTTAGAAACACAGTGGAATGTGTAAATGACTTGCATATTTACTTGGGGAAAAAATACCTTGTGTAGGTTTTGGATTTAAAGTGACCTTAAATATTCAGAAAAGCCTAACAGGCTTCTCTGTCCCAGAGCTTCTTATTGACATCTGACTGGATCCAGGACTTTGAGGCAGCCAGATTTAACACCGAGTATCAAAGCAGAGGTTAAATGCTGCACCTTTTAAGTTAGTTTTGTTGTGGCAGCAATTCAGGAGCTTAGAAGAATGTCAAAGAAGAGGGGATAAACGAACAAAGAGGGAGAGATGCAGGAAACGCCTCTGCAGAGAAATTCCTCGTCTCTCTACTCTGCCCAACAAACACAAGCAGGGAGACACTGCTGCTATCAGTCTGTCGTTTCCTCAATCCCTCCATCTTTTCTCTCTTTTATCCCACCCTTTTCAGTCTCTTTTCTGCTCAATCCTTTTCCTGCTGACTCACACTAATTCGAAGCACCAGCACAGTGAGTCGATAAACCGATGCAAGTTTATCTGCCCGTTCATTGACGTTTCACTGAGATGTTGCTCTCCTCCTTTTGTTGAGTCCTTTCTGTTTTTCTTGCTAACCACTCGGTTCAGATGACAAAATGACTAGTTACCATTCCAACTACTTGTGCAACTGGTAGGCAACAGGGAAAAAAATGCCTTTAAAAGTCCCGCAAGCTAAATAATTCCTTTTAATCTAATGGTGCTCAGAAAACATGCCAAAGATGTTCCAGAAATCTTCTCTGAGGGCAGCTTTCAGAACAGATCTCAGCTCTTTGAACATCTTCAGAGACTTCAGTATCTCTGGTGAAAAGCAAAACCTCTTATTTATGAGAAATCTGGTGTAAATCAACCTAAAACAAAATGGTTGAGTCTTGTATTTTGCTGGGTTTTTTTCTGCTTTTAAGTTATTTATGAGTAAAAGAAAAACTGCAAATGTTCGTAACATTCTTAATAAACGTATAAGTGAAATCTCAAAGTTGCAGTTATGGTCTATGTTTTTGTTTTTTTTTCCATATAGAATCAATATGGATGTTATAGTGCATGGCCATCCATGTTGTTCTTTACTGTGATGCATATTAAACTTAGTGAGTTGTTCAGCTCTAAAAGGATATTGATCCTCAGCATAGACTGAACTGGTGTGAGCAGAAGCAGAAGTAACTTTTGTCTCTGGATATTTAACGACAGTTAGTATATTTTATGTTTGGCTTGAAAAATGCTTTTCTTTGCTGATTGAACAGTAAAATTACCTTAGATAGCCTTCAGTACCTAAGTTTGTCACTCCAAGCGAACGTGCGCATGTGAGTACTGAACATTCACCAGACTACATTGTCCCCGTTTGCATCTACAGATCAAAACGGGTAGTTTGAGTGAAGGAGACAGAAAAATATTAGTTAAATATTACAAATAATGATTAGTTTTCCTGCTTGAGTTTGTCTTGAATCCCTCATATTATAGGGCTTTTGTTTTATGCTGTAATTGCTGTGCTGCAAAAATGCATTTGCTAATTTTGTGTCGTTTTTAGTTACTTGTGTTTAAAATATTGTTGGAATCATAGACTTACTTTCCCATTATTTTATTTGCTTTAACAATCTTTACAATTCTAATCACAGTTTATCTAGTTTTGCTTTATGCTTTAGTATATTTATCATTAGTTTCAAATGAGCCTGTCATCTGTGTGTATTGGCCACCTGGAACATGTTGTGATGAAACTTCTATCAGAGCAAAAGAAAGTAAGTGTCTTTGTTCCAAGCAGTCAGTATGAGGACTTTACAGAACCTTCATCAGTGCAGACAGAACATCTGCATAGCTCAACATTTAATTAAGTAAGGTTGCAGTGCGGTCATTGATTGCTGCAACATTTGACGAGCAGTTGTGTAACATCTGCTGCATGAGCGTTATGTGGAGTTTGAGGTGTGACACTCATTACCACAGAGTTTTTCATATCGCTAAAAAAACACTCTGGCTTAGCTGGGGAATAAATTGTGTGTTTTACAGTATGAGACGCATAAAAAGGCAATACTGGAAGGTTCTTTACTTAAGACTACATCTAATCTCAATTGAAACTCGAGGCAGTTATCCCTTCTGAAAATTGAAGGGCCACAACTATACCTTTAACCCCTTGGGTTATTGGCTAAACATTTGGGTGTGAAACCACCACAGTACAGTGATGGTTGCACTGATGTCACATGACGCAAATATCTCAATTCAAATTAGAGCTAAAGCTTTTCCTGGTAGCGTATGTTTCGTACGGCTGCTGTAGCTCTCCCTGGAAATCCCTGCTTCCTTTAGACTTACAGTGAGCAATGTGTTAGTCATGTGACTTTGACATGCAGTGAAATTCTGCATGTCAGTGATATAGCTGGATAGCTGGAAGGATTTTCATTTCTCTCACTTCCCACACCTGGTGTGTACTTTTAGTTTTTTAGATGCTGAACCACACAAAGTGTAGTTGGGACATTCTGATGGAGGAAGAGAGAGAAAAAAGTGGGTTAATCGCAATAAATATAGTTTTGAAGAATAAATGTCAAAATCACACATTTAGCTGCTATTGAACCATCTTAATTACTCTGATATAAGATTGTACTGTTGGCCTTGCAACCACAAGATGATCTAGTGTCGAATAGCTGTATTTTATAGCATATCAAACTTCTGGGAGTTATTCTTTAAAAGCACAAGGGATGCAGTGGGAAAAAAAGATGAGTCCAGCCTGTTCAAAAATGTGCATGGTATTTTATCTGTTAATTGCAAAGGGATGGTTGCTGTAAGTATGTGTTCCTGTACCAGAACATAAGCAGCATTAGTCGAGGAACAGATAAGAAAGAACAAAGGTTTACTAAAATTTAACTTTAAGTCTGCATACCTTTCTGGAGCAGCTCACTGTGAACCAAATTTAAAATACAAAATGTCCGAGCACAAAAGTAGAATTCCTGCACAAAAAAACACTTTATCATTCTGTTTAGCTGCAATCACTATCAATCAGCTGTCATCTTTGCTGCTTCTCTTCTTATCTGCTCCCAAAATTCCAAGAGAAGTTTCATCACCAAAACAGATTTATGGTTTATAAAAAAAAAAAAAAAAAAAAGATTACCACCGGTTCTGTTTCATTGCATCTGTTTCATGGTTTTGCTTCAGTTTCCTTCTATTTGTATTTTCCCATTGATGCTACGCCATCAATGTTTGCAGCTCAATGGGTTTCTAAGCCCCCTAATTTTGTCAGGAAGCCGGTAAACATCTCATGATCCTCTCTTTAAGTTGTTTGTAATTTAGAAGACCTTGTGTGAGGTACATGAAGTCTTGCGAGTGGATTCACAACCTTTGCACCGTTTCGCATTTTGCTTTGTAACAGTCACTAACTTGCTGTTCAGTTTTTTTCCATTCAAAACTGAGTGGAACAACCTTTGCTGTGATTAGAGCTACAGGTTCTTTGAGGTATTTTTCTGTCATCTTTGTGGCTCTAGAAGTTGCAATACCTATTTTTCTTTACAAAGCTCATTCAGATTGGTTGAAGGGTTTCCGTGAACGTCACTTTTTACGTTTTTCTACAGACTTTGAGTCATGATGACATAACTATGCTTTGACCCAATCCACTAAAGGGTTATTGTCATACAATTGTTTTGGACTGAGTTCCTTTGAGAAGGTAAACCAACACCCAAGTTTAAAGTTTTGCTTTCTTTCAACACTGCCTTCAACTGTGGGGATAGTGTGTTCAGGCTCATTTTCAGTGTTTGATTTCCATACCCTGTTGCATTGTAGGCCAAGAAGTTATCGTTTGACCAGTGCACCACATGTTTGCCGTGTCTCCTACGTTTTATGTTTTCTTTCAGCTGTCTGTCTTCTTGCCAGTCTTTCAAAAAGGGATTTTTGAGCTTCTTAACAGATTCTCCCATCTGGGCTGTGAATGTCTGCAGCTATTTGATGCTTCTTTGGTTAGTGCTGTTCTTTTTTGGCCTTCGAGGTTAGGTAGATGGCCACATCTTTGTAGGCTTCAAGGTGTGCCATGTAATGTTTTCAGGTGATGGATTGAACATAGCTCAGTGGGATGTTGAAACTTGGGATAATGGTGTGTAACCTAATACTGGTTTAAGCTTTTCGAAACATTTCTTGCTGGCCTGTCTGCTGTGTTGTCTGGTTACTAATATTCTCTAAAAAAAAAACTCTGATACATTTACGGGACAGCAGAATTTATACTGAGATTAAATTACACACAGGTGGGCTCTATTTGTTATGGTACTTAGACCGCTTCTTAATGTGGTTGTCCCAAGGGTGTACAGAAAATGGATGGATGGATAGATTCTATTTTGGGATTTTAGAGTTGATGGGACTGGCAGATTTTTCATATTTTTGTTAGTGAAACTAATGTGAAAACCAAATATTGTTTTTCTTTAACTGTACATTTATGCACTTTCTGTTGATTTGTCTCGCATCTGGAATTAAACTGAATTAGATTGTACAACTGAAAGCTCAACCTTTTTTTGTTTTTGTTTTTTACATCGTCACTGTTGCGAAGATGGTTGTGTATAGCGATGACTTGCAACACTGCGCAGCTGTTGCAAAATATTCCCTGTAAAACCCTGTTACTAAAAACTTCCACTTAGTGGACCCAGTCTGTGTAACTCTGCCGATTGACACTTGTCTGTTTCTCTGCTAAACAGCCAAATCCACTTGTTTTGAGAAAACTCTGTTTTGCTGACCTGTACCTGGTAGTAACTAACCCTGTACTAGCAGCTGTACAACAGCATCTACAGGTCAGTGTTTTCATCGGTCTAATCCTCCGCAATGTTGCTCAACTACTGAGGCATAAAAATTTCATGACTCAACAAGATGAGTTTCAGGATGAGCTTTGCATGGTTTCATTGGCAGCCAAACATTCATGTTTTTACATTATTTAACTGATTCCCAAATGAAAACAAGCCAGAAAAATAAACTGAGCTTTTTGGGATTATTTCACATGTCCTGGGTTTCTCCTTTTATTTTGTTTTTCTCCGTCTTGAACTTATTTTTTTGACAACCTTCCTCTGAACATTGTCTTTGTGTCTTTTTCGATCACTACGCTACCTGCACTTGATGCAAATAATGCACATTTTTGCATATCCTCCCTCCCACTGAGCCGACCTTCTTCTTTCATTTATGCTTTGTTGTTTTATTTTTATTTTTTTTTTTTTATCATCTAAAACATCTGTGCAAAAAGGAAACCTCTAGAGGTGTTTGACTCGACTGTCACTTGAATAATAGTTCTACATGTTTCATAACATGTGTGGCATGTATCAGGAAGAGACTAGCTCGAATGTTTCGAGACAGACTGAAAGTTTCTGATATTGTGCCTGAAAAATGGCAGTCTTATAAATTTATAATCTTATTTATAATTCAATTTTTCTCCGAGATCAATAAAGTATTTTTGAGTTTGAATTGAGTTAGAATTTAATCAAGTACATCTACATATAAAATATATTCAATAACTGTGCAAGTAGAATTAAAATGAGGGCAACTTGGATGTTTTTATATGTTTTTCTTCAGTGGTATTAAGCTCACTTGGGGGACCAGGAAGAAGTGTCGGATAGTAATGATAGTTTGTATTTTAACTAGGTCGGACTCGGCAGCAGCAGAGAACAATATTTTCAGAGTTGATGGAGAAGGAAATGCATGCACTGAGCCAAACATTCAGGGGACAGTACTTATGTTAAGATGCAATTGTTCAACAAGATTCTTTACAGAATTGTCATCAAAATAACTGCAGTCCAAAATCTCTAACCAGCTCATTGATTGTTGTTATCAGAAATAATATTCCTACCATGATAATTGACTGGTGAGCGTATCAAGTATTTTTTATTTTTTTGTAAGAACAGCAGTCACTGGTTTTAGCTCTGAAAATCTGAGTAGAATAAGTCATTCCAGACATTTTTCAGAAGAACGGTACTTTTATTTTAAAAAATAAAATCTGATTGAAGAAGTGCAGACAATAACAAGTTGCTTAGCTGAAAGGATTTCTTATATTGAACCCACAAATTAGAAAATCCAGAATGAAAACTGAATTGAAGAATTGTGAAAAAGGCTCAAAAGACTAAGCCACCAATCAGCTCCAGTGTGATCAAAGGTCAACAGTAATCTGTGTAGATGGTAACAGAGGTGAAGCCTTTATGTCAGGACAGCTGTGTTTCTGCTCAAACATATTAAACAACTTGAAACAACCTATAGACTAGTGGTGGCAGTTGAAGCCTCAGGCTGTGAAAATACAAACAGAATGTACATGTGTTTTGCTTTTTCATTAGTCCAACCCAGTGCTGCTTGGAGAGTGTACATGCATGTGTCATCATCCATCAGTGTCACTTTTAAATTGTAATTGGCTGCTGTAGCACTTTAATATAGTACGCTTGAGCAAAGTTGCAGTCCCTATTAGATCATATTAATGCGCGCATGTTTCTGCACACCTCGGCGATCAGCTGAAAGGTGTCGACATGAATGGGGAGTGTGATCCAGACAAAGTTAGTCATGAAAATGACCATAAGATAAGGTAAGCCAGGATCCTGGAGCAACTGTGAGATAGTGATTTGATACAAAACGGCAGGGCTGACTCAAATCCAGGTCGAAACTAGATTGGCTCCAGATGATCAACGGCTCTTATCATGTACGCTTAGTTCTTGCAGTCAGAAGATTCTGAGCTCTGCAAGTGAATCATCCCCAACGCATCTGTTGCATGTTTGTTTATCTATTATTTCAAAGGCTTTACGTGAGCAGATTAATTATTCATAGGATAATATTTGTGATTTAGATCTAGAAGTTAGTGGAGCACTAAAGTTTGCTCTGTACCATCTAATGTATTAAACTTCTTATCAGAACTAATGTTGGTGCTTATATATTTCAACATTGCCTGACATCATTGAAGTTTGTGTTTTATTCTCTGGTTGCTTCTTTACCTCATCACACAGTGTGTGTCCTTCTCAGCTACAGGGAAGGAACGGTAAAAGGCTTCTCTTCTTCTTTTGTTGTCTTTGCTGTGACTCACACTCAGAGCCCCGGTTGGCCCTTTGTTACAGAGCACAGCCCCCATTTGTGTTCGACCACTGACTGTTGCATGTAAAATGCTCTTCAGGGACTGTTTGAGTTGCTTGGTAATGGCATGAGGCTGCACACAGCTTTAAGCTAAACAAACGCTTCAAATGACTGTTTCAGAGTTCTGACGTCACATTATTTAAGAGGTTTTTTTCCTGTTTATTTTTAATTAAAATATTTTCATAACTTTTGGGAAAATACATTAAAATAGCTGCAGTTGTGTCCTGAATAATCTGGAAAAAATATATAGTGTCAGTGGATGGGGATGGAACCTTACCTTGTTTCCCACTTTATTGTTTAATGTTTTATTTATCAGTCTGGCTCTTCCAACATCGGTCTTCTCACCTTTGTGTCCATTATTCATCAATTCATTCTCCAGCAATGTGTCAGTAAAATTGAAAGATAAACTCAAAAATCTTGCTTAGTTTTTTTTTGTTATCAGTGGAATATAACCTAAAGTCAGATTAACATCCTAATCTGACCATAGATGAATGTTTTCTTCACAGCCCATTTCCTTACACACACACAACCTTCTCCTTTTTCTGATGTTCTACTCATTTTTTTGGTAATAACCTTCATTCCTGTCCTCATCAACTTTCATTCATCCATTTCCTCTTTTTTCTATCACAACTTCTGCCATCGTGATCCCCACGCTCAGTGAGGCTCTTAACTGTTTCACATGCAGAGAAGACCGATGTCCACTGATGCATTAGATCAGATTTTGGCAGGTTTACATGACACAAATAAGACAAAGTGGGACCTCTGACCTTTGGCCCAATGCCCTTACCGTCCTAAATCTATAAGGACCTACTGTGTTAGTGACTAATCAGTGGAGGAATGTTGGGAATCTACATTCCCAACATTATTCTGGGAGGGAATCTACCTAAAAGTAGGTAGATTCCCTCCCAGAATAACCCCAACGGTGCCTCACCAGAACTACTGCAACAGTCATAGTCAGTCTGCGAATGTCTGTATTTCTACCTTTTTCTCATCTCTCTCCAGGCTGGCGAGGAGGAGCAGGTCCTCCCGGTCATCATGTGCTCTCGGACCTCTCCTGACCCCGTCCCGGAGTGCCAGTTGTTCCCTGGCGAGTCGGAGGAGTCAGAGGAGGGGGTAACAGAAGAGGGCAAAGAGAGGGAGTCAGACAGAGACAGCGCTGTGGAAAGCTCCCAGGGGTCTGACTCTTTAGAGGGTCTCACCAGACACTTGGACAAGGAAGACACTCTGGGAGAGCTCTATTTCTCTGGGGACAAGTAAGCACAGTTAAAGCCTTTTTAACCTCTGTTTTATCTCTTGCAGTCGTCATTATGGGATTCATTGAAACGTCTGGTTTGTTCTTACAAGCTTAGTTTTAGTTTTTAATTGTCTGTGTTAGACCCTTTTTTTTGGCTTTCTCACATTGACATGCTAGCTATGCAATCAGAGGGTGACATACATGTTTTTCTTGCCTCTGTCAGGTGTGCTCAGGCTAGTATCTCTATAACCTCCGACCTTTCCACACGTTCCTCCGCCTCATTGAACGAAGAGCAATTTGAGGACTACGGTGAAGGGGAGGAACCAGAATACACTCCCAGCAGCCCGTCTCCAGACGACGAGACTCGGACTAACGGTTACTCCGACCTCGGCTCGTCTGTACCCTCAAGGTAACAGAGGCCTGAGGAAAAAAATTTTTAGTCACATGTTTTGATTTTAATCTTGAGATCGTTCTTGTAGTTGCAGTCAGTGGGTTTTAGTTCAATTATGATATTCACTTTTCACCTGTTTGAATAATTCATCAAATGTTCTGTTGAGTAATCAACAGGACAATTCATCAATGGATAATAGCGGTAGAAAGTGCAAAGGGCGGGGTGAAGAGGGTGAGGGAAAATAAAATGCAAAAATAATAAGTGTAGAAAATATTTTTTGAAAACTGCTTCACAAATCAATATTATCAATATGCAACCCCTTTGTGTGTGTGTGTGTTTTCCCCCCAAAAAAGCCATGTTTAACATGATCACCAAGTTGCCGCAGTAACTTGCTCCCTCTTTTGTTTTTGTATGTTGTGTGGTTTACAAAGGTTAATTTGTGACGAGGCAAAAAATATAAAGTGCTGTTTGGTTTCCGGATCTTGAACGCCATAATTTTTTTGGGGAGATTTAATCAGGCAGCCTGTTGATCTCCAGGATATGCACTGGAGTTATATCTTCTGAGTTTTGACTGGGGAAGTGCAGCTCAGGAGTTGAGGCCCTGCAGGCAGTGTTAATATTCATCAATATGTTTAATGGGACTAATCCTCTTAGTTGATTGACTGGCAGTACAACTCCACACTCGTTCCATGCATACCGATCAGACAAAAGACTGCGGAACTGGGATTAAAATTCAAAACGGGGACGATGTTTTCACAAGAAAAAAACACAACCAAAAAGACACAGATCCTTCCTTGTGTCAGTCTCCTTTATTTTCTTATCACTCGTTCATTGTTGTGCCTTGAGCTTGTTAAAACACCTGAATTACGTTTTGCAGAAAAATCAATAGTGTGTGTATGTTTGTGATTGCAGTGCGGGTCAGACGCCTCGGAAGGTACGTCATCAGTACGCCGGTGAGCTCATGGACGTCTACTGTTCCCAGTGCAGCAAGAAGGTCAACCTGCTCAATGATCTGGATGCTCGGCTCAAAAACCTCAGGGCTCACAGGTAACACACAGTATAGGTTGCATTACCAACCTTCCGAACCGGGAGGGTTTTTTCTGACCTCAGATTAATTCAGCAGACTAACAAGTTACTTTAATCTCGAGGAAATCGAATCAGACTTCAAAAGAAGTGATGACACCAACATATGATGAAGTTGCTTAAACGCCAAATTGTTTCAAATTGTAGTTTTTGGTCTGTGCAAATTTATCGAGCACTTTAAAGTGAAGCGCGGTCTTCTTGCAACTTTCACACAGAGCTACCATGGCCCTCTTGACTGCTTCTCTGATTAATATTCTCCCTGCTCATTCTCTTAGTTTTGATTGACAGCTGTGTCCTGGTAGGTTTCCAGCTGAGCCGTCCACTTTTCATCTTCAAACGTTGCTCTTTGAGATGTTTGAAAGGCTGTGATATTGTTTTGTAATCTGATTCTGCTCTGAACGCCTCCACAGCTTTCTCCCTCACCTGTCTGCTGTGTTCCTTGGATTTCGTGATGGTGTTTGCTTTCTAATCTTATCAAACATTCTTCTGAGGCTTATCTAAAAGTTTGTTTTCAAATGTATGTAATTAACTGGACGCGTCTTCACATATTTGTTGCATGTATAAAAGGATAAATCAAAAGTAATTCTGTCAGGGTAGCCTGTTGATTTCAAAATATCTTGATGTTTTTCTTTCCTCTTTGGAAGAGTGAAAGTGGTGTATAAAATGAAATAATTTGATTATGCATGACAACAAACATAATGTCACAAAGTAAACAGAAACAGATGCTGCCAGCTATTTCTGGCACTCTACATGTTTTTTTTTCATGCCCAATTATCTTCCTCTCATGTTGTACTGGTGAGTCACTGTTTGCTTTGAGTGCTCCTTTACCATGATATAATAAAAGCGATGCAATATTGTCAGAAAGGTGTTCAAAGAGCAGCTGTTGCACATGTGTATGTAAACACACGCAGACTAATTGATTATTCTGTAAAGCCGTCTCTCTGGTGCTTACCTCAACAGCCACTGTTTACAGGGTTGCTATTTATGGAAATATAATCCATGGTCACCATTTCTGTCTGTGCTGTTGACCTAAAAGCAGTAATGCACAGACTAACGGGGAATTTTAAATTAGCAGAATAATGGTTGTTAATGTCTCTACTTCCTTATTTTGTGTTGTTGTTTTTTTTGTTTCCCCCTTTTTGAAATCCACAAAGGCTCTCTTGATAATGCTACATTACTTTTATGAATAATAAATCAGTCATAGGAAACATACTATATTTGAAGGAATGGAAGTGAAACAATAAAAGAGAAATAACAGGAATATCTCAGTTGTTCTCGAAGGAGGTTAATTTAGATCTAAAAGCATAATAAGATTACTTATATCAGCTTTCCCTGCCACTGTATTGTAATTCTTCTTTTGTATACAGACTTTTTTGTATTTAGAAAAAACTAATGTGTTTTTTGTTTGTTTGTTTGTTTTCATCTTATAGTCCCAGCAGAAAAATCTCCAGCACTGCCTTTGGAAGGTAGGTCAATCTGTATATATTTGTGTGTGTGGTCATAGCTATAATATGTATGGCTGTTTGTCTGAACCAAAGGCCAGTCAGTGGTGTGTTTATTCTTTTTATGGTCTACACTGCTTGTGTTTGATCTGTTTGTTGACATTGCCACCAATAAATGGAGGAAAAAGGCCACTAAATGCTTCCTTATCACTTAGGTGTTTGCTAATAAACAGTTAATCACTAACTAGGCTTTCGGAGAAAAATACAAGCAATAGTCAAGAAGGTAGATGGGTAGCAAGATGACGTTGCACAAACATGGACTAATCACACAGTAGTTTTGCTTTCAGACAGGAGCGAAAGGTTCACCAGCAGTGACATGATGGGGTGGAAATGATTCTGAACTTATTTTAGCAGCGTGTTCTTGATTTTCGCAGGCTTTTAAGGAAACCTGCTTCAAAGTTACTTATCTGCTTTAAAAAAGATTGTGGAACAGCTAATCTAATTTATTTATGTCCTATCTTTGTTATATATATATATATATAGTGTGTCAGAGATACTATTTTTTTTTTTTTATTTATTTGTTTTATATATATATATATATATATATATATATATATATATATATATATATATACTGTATTTTTCGGACTATAAGCCGCTACTTTTCCCCCATGTTTTGAACCATGCGGCTTGTAGACCAGTGCGGCTTTTCTGTTGATTTTTCTTCCACCGCCAGGGTCTCTTCAACAGGAAGTGAATCATTGGAAGTCAAAATTGGAAATCAAAGAAGAAAGTGCTGATTTTAATTTAGAACAAGTACATGCTAGCAGCAGCACGATGGAGAAATGTTCTCAAACTCATACCCCCTTGTCATGGAAACCACACAAAGAAGTTCATATGATGCAGCTTTTAAGTTAAGGGCTGTCAGTCTGGTAGTACAGGAGGGAAAAAGAGCCGCCGCCGCCGCCGCCGCCGAATACATGGTTTGGCGTTGGAGACAAAGGGCTGTGTCTTTAATAAATCCTGCAATGAAAACCCGGTGCGGCTTCTATGTAGGTTTTTTTTGTTTGTTTGTTTGTTTGTTTTATTTACTTGTAGATGCGGCTTATAGTGCGGTGCACTCTATAGTCTGGAAAATACGGTATGTTTCCTGCTCTGAAATTATTCCATTTTGCCTTTGGTTTCTGGGCAAGAGCTTTTTCAGCAACCTCTAGGTAACCAATAGCACATGAGATGTCTTCTCTTGAAGCTATTGTCCTAACTGTAGCGACACAAACTGAATTATAGTGACAGAATGAAAATGGCCTGTCAGATCTGATATATGTATTCAATAAGGTTTGGCCCCGTCTCCCTGTTCTTTCTGGTGTACATGTCTGGTTTGATTACATCCACTGTTTTACTGCTCTCTTCATCTATTCTCTTATTCCTTGTCGTCTGTATTCCCTCTCTTCTTTGTCTCTTTTTCTTTCCTCTTCTCGCCTATCTCCGCATTACTCTTGCTAATGGAGCAGAACCTATTCCATCTCTTTTAAAAGGGGTCCACTCTGTTAACATCATACAACAGAATGTCAGCCAGGCGAACTCAAATGCATATACTGAATCACTCACCAGCCTTCTACATGTTCCCTAAATCCATGTGTTTGTGTCTGTGTAGGCAGCTGCTCCATAACAGCAACCTCAGCAGCCGCAACGGCAGTACAGAAGACCTTTTCAGAGACAGCATCGACTCCTGTGACATTGACATCAACGAGAAGGTGAGAGTTCATTTGTTTCATCTGTTTTCACTGGCGATTTGCACACATATAGTCCTTGGACATCTTAAAAGGTTGATAGATCCCTGGGCCCATTAGAAAATCAAACTGATGGATGAGTTGTTTATTGTGTGTGTGTTGTTAAGTTGATTATAAACAGCATATCTTATTTCTGAAAAGAAAGAAATAAAAAATAGCTTCATATTATTTGTGTCCTATTTGTATGTTTTTTTGCAAAGTTTTAAATTTTTTTGTGTGAAACATTGTTTTAAGTCATTCTCCTAAGTATTTGAATCATGAATGTATATTTTGAACACATTTATTTTATAAATGTTTTCAAAAGATACTGATCCCTTTTCTGCCAGGTGAGTTCTCTTGAGAAGAAGGTAGCAGAACTCGAGAATGAGATTCTGATGAATAGTGACCTGAAGTCCAAACTGAAGCAGGAGAACACACAGCTTGTACACAGGTAAGGTCCACTCATTATTGTTCTCTAGGTTTTAGTTGTAATTTCACATCAAATTAAGACTGTGTTAAGAAATCTTAGAGATTTTTTGTTTTTTGATCCAGTGGACTCCCGTCACTCGTGTTTAAACTCAGGCGTTCCCTGACCATTAACTAAAGTGAGACTGTCCTGGTGGAGTGTGGGGAACCACGGTTACAGCAGTGGTTTGGTCTGTTCTGCAGGGCCCACATGCACCTGCATGTAGCTGACCTTATGCCCAAGCTATTATCTTCATACTCCTAGACAGCATTCCAAATAATGTATCACTTTTGCATCATGGCTATTATGCGCATTGCATTGCTACCCTTCTGTGATTATCACCTAAAAGATGTCATGATGTCTTGCAGAAGCAGGACTGAGTGCTAGGGAGGAGTTGCAGATCCAGCTGTGCTGGTTGCTGGGAGACTGAGGGATGCAACGTTTTTCTGTCAGAATGCAGTTCGGACCTGTCAGACTGAAAGTCCTCCTACCATACTTGGTTTATGTTTATATTTATTTATAGAAAAGCAGGAATAAGTCGGATTAGGCATTCAAAGTATTGAATGGTTCCCAAGTGTGTGGACATTGAAACTCCTGTGTGACCACAATAATCATTTCAAAACACACAGGCTGCACCCACCAAGATATCCTCCAAGAGCGCTGCAGGGCTTACTCAGGATGCTAAACTCAGTGATGGATGGGTGCATGTATCTACTTAGATAAATTGCAATAAGCTCAATGAAATGTCCAGTTGTGTGATATTCTAGCACATAGCCGGGTCTGAAGTTGGAAATGAGATGGTTCTTGTTGAATTGGTGATGAAATTTTCCATGCCACTTTTATATAGTTTAGTCTTAATCTCATGAGAAGTGGACCTTAGTATAAAAAAATAAAATATAAACCCCTCTCAATTCAAGTTTTACTTTAAAGGGAATGTTCTGTGACAAATTTTTCATGCCAGGGTAAATGAGCTAGAGGAACAGCTGAAGGACCAAGAGACTCGTGCAGAGCAAAATTTCCAGGAGGAGTTAAGAAGACACAGAGAAGCCTATAGCAAACTGGAAAGAGACAAGAACACACAGATAGAGCTACTGACCGGCCGGTAAGAAACACACAGGCACTCTCACACTAACGCGACCGTTCGATATTAACTTTATATGCAGTTTATATTACTGCATATAATGTTAAAGTTAGACATTAACTTTATATGAAGTTGCTATTTCAGTTTAAACCAGAAAAAGCTTTGAGGTTAATTTCACTTGTAGCAAAAAAAAAGGATGACCAAATTTTACTATAATATCATTATCTTTGGAAATGAGACCATATTCTTCTCCAAAGTAATGTTTTGTCTGAAAAAATTGAGTGATAATTATAGTTAGAATCAATACAATGGACTGTGCTGTCTGGGGAAAAAATAACCATTGAGTGAATAAGAGAAGGTCACATTGTACAAACATATGATAATCTGTTACTGTATTTAAGGTTGTTTTTCAGGCAATTTATTTGTATTTTGTACATATTTATCGTTTTTTAAACTGTATTTTTGCCAAACTCTTGTGTTTTCAGTATTAAGAATCTGGAAGAGGAGAACAATGAGATGTCTGCTAGTATGTTTCGACTCAAATCTCAGACAGAGAAGCTTGACGAGGTGAGCCAGGTTTACGTTAACTTGTTGGGAACTAACATACAAAAAAAACAAATGCCATTAGATCTTCGGCACCTGCCACCTAGTGTCAAAACACTGTCACAACAGACAAGTTATTGTTTTAAGAAAGTGTGATGTATGGCCTGTAGAGAACTGTTTAGTTGATATTTAATAAATAATTTTTCAGTGTTTGCAGTGTGTCTATTTGCACACAAATCCTGCCTTTCACTATTAGACCATACCTACTGAACTGGGATTTAGGCATATGTTTACCTTTTAATTGCTGTTGTTGAACACAAGATGTAAATTTAAAGTAGGTTTTATTGCACATGTAAACGGACGTTCCAGATATTACAATGAATAAAAGAAAAAAACATAAACTTTTAACTTTGTCCGTCTATCACCAGGAGAAACAAAGGATGACAGACAAGCTGGAGGATACCAGTCTGCGGCTGAAGGATGAGATGGACCTGTACAGGAAAATGATGGATAAACTGAAACAAAACAGAGAGCAGTTCCAGAAAGAAAAAGACGCCATGCAGGAGGTGGGCGGGTTATATAAACGGCCTTTAAAATTTCAACATCGGATCTATCAGTTGTCTGTTATTTTTCTCTTCCTGCACAATCCTGTGAGCTAATAGGCCAACAAAAGTCTTTCCAGACATGATATAATTTTGTTACTCAGACGATTCTGTGTTGTGTAGTTAATAGAGGACCTTCGTCGAGAGCTGGAGCATTTGCAGCTGTACAAATTGGAGGCGGAGAAGCCCGGTCGGAGCCGCAGCTCCTCGTCTGGACTTTCAGACTTCAACATCAGGACCAGAGAGGTGGAGCTCGAGCATGAAGTTAAGAGACTGAAGCAGGTGCAGATGAAATCATTTTTACAATCCTTTAATCCAACTTAATTTCTAAGTGCTTTGGGTGCTTAATATGCGTTGAGCTTGCGTAAGAATTAGCTTCTTTTTTTTTTTTTTTTACAACTTTTCAAACCATTGTTTTTGGGGGATTTTACAGCATGAGATTACTTTGTGTAACTATATTCAAACTCTCTTTTTTTCCCCTTCATCAAAATAATATTTTGCCCATTATCATAATATTTCATTAGTAGTCGTGTTACACAGAGAATTTCCACACCGTTTCTAGGTTTCAGCGTTCCTTCAAGCTCTAACAAAATAATGTGCTTTCTGTGCTGCCAGAGAAGTAAAATGTGTCAAACTTTTCATAAATCAGTGAAGGCCCTTACAGCATTTTTATGACTACAGAGACCAGACTGACCTGTGGGGCTCACTTCTCCTCTAAGTAGTACATTTCTGTTCCGCTTTACCAGACCAGCAGGAATGACAACAAATCATAATGACCCCTGTTAGCAGCTTTTAAAATTCCTTCTTTACTGCAGCCCTGCACTGTGTGAATTACTGATATTTTGACCAGGGAGCAGGGAGTTAGGACAGGCTGAACAGTGTTGTGTTGGCTTTTATGGCAATAGTCTACATTTGAGTAGTTTATTTTATTGAATGAACCTTCATGTTTCTTCTGATTATATAGATTTGATCACTACTGTTTTAAATCCCACCTTCGGATGCGATATGAATCAGACTCGACAGATTTAAGGTGTCTTGCAAAAGTCATGCATTATTGAGGTTTTTTGCAATTTGTCCAAAAACTTCAGTGCAGCTCCTCTGGGATTTTATGTTGTACAACAACTGTCAAGTGGAAGGAACAAAATGTTGCTTTTGCAATATGTTAATGGTTTCAGTGATAAAAATCTGAGATGTTTGGCATGCCTTTGCAATCAGCTCATTTTACTTTGGTACCCCAATATAATAAGTCCAAAAAATTTCTCACAGAAGTCATGTAATTAGTGACTTTTGCATTCGTTGTTCCAGATAATCCTTCGGGTTATAATTGAATCTCAGTATAAGCTCAGAGGTTTGCTATAAAAACTTCATGCTGACAGGTCAGGCAGAAAGCTTTGAAGAAGAATAAATCAGGGTTTAAAGGTATGAGTCCCGGTTAGGGCTGTGTAATGATATCGATTTTGCGATGTCTATCAATATTTTCTTTCCTAGAAAAAGATCGATATTCATCCGCAAGTATCGCAACATCCAACTGTCACCTTGCTCACTCACTGCTTGCTTTGCATGGAAAGTGTTTAGGTCATCAGGCTTGGAGTAATTCTTTCAGATGTTAAGTGTCCAGGTTAAAAAGGTATCAAACTATTCAGAGCAGGTACTTGCTGCACTTTATTTACTTTACAAATGCATGTAAGCTACAGTTTGTACTATTTCAATGAAAAGAAACATGTTTTCTGACCACTTTGATTCATTTTGTCCAGCTGTCGACTTTAAGTCCACGTCCAACCAAAGCCAGGTATTGTGCAGTTGGTGCTTTTAATCAGTTTTCAGTTAAATTAATACAATCCAACTTTATAACAGTCACAAAATATCACCAAAATCACTCTGTCCCTCTAAAATCTTTCAGAAAATTGCAAAGGTGTATTGAATTGTATCGTTTGCCGAATATTGCAATATATATCGTATTATGAGATTATTGTATCACTACAGTCCTAGTCCCAGTAAAATAAATTTGCAAATCAGATTCATAACAGAACACTGGAAAATAAAAATTGTGAAAGACTTGAGACTAGGAGGGAGCTTTACCTTCCACCAGGATAATAACCATTACCCAGCACAGATATGCAAATTTAATGTTGTTGTCCAATTATAGTCTTCCATTGTTGGAAATCTATTATTTCTAATTGGTTTCCAATATAAGTTTGGAAACCTACAGTATACAACCAAACCAAAGTATTGATTTAGTCATATCCAAACAAAACCAATTGGTTTGGTCTGGAAAACTATGTCTCCTGCTAATGACTGAGACGTAACCTGATCTTCAGGATTAATCTGTCTTTAAGATAACTTATTATTGATACTTTGAAAGGCTCAAATGCTCCTTTGCACAGTGCGTCTGTGTATATTGAATCAGAATCGGTAACATCAGATAATGATGCTCACCTCCGCCTTGTAGGAGACGTATAGCATTGTCATAAAGTAACAATAGGACCTCATCGAGGGTCATACGTTTATCTTATTTTATCCTAAACCAAAAAAAATAGAAAGTTAAATTCTCTTTTATTGCATTATAACTTCATAAACACTGGCTTTACAGTCAATCAATTTTCCTACTCTTGCTTCATGTTTTTAGTGGCTGATATTTGGAAATGATGATTTAATCATAAACTCAGAATAGAAAGTAAATTAATATTTTCTACCTCTATTGAGGAAACATAATAAAAAGTGGTCTAGTAAGGATATAAAACACTGCACAAAGACCCGTAGAGCCTCATTATCTCATTCCCTTTTTCGTGGAAAACTAAAATGTGCCTTGAGTAAAGAGAATTGGCTATTTAATAGCGGCAGAAAAAGAAATGACCAACAAAGCTGGCTCAAAAAAATTAACAGAGACCAGCTCTGTTCATGATGGACAATCTGGTGTAATGGCTGTAATGTCTCATTCTTTATAAGAGACATAATGTTCTGCATTTTAAGAACCCAAAGAGCCCCCCAAGTTTGTTTTTTTCTTATATAAATAAACATTTAGTGATTTAACTTTTTAAACACCCAGTGGGCCAGAGACTGAAACTTTGTACCAAATCAAACCAAACGTCCCCCCTTCCTGTAACTCATGAGAAAGGCAGACACTCACACTGAACTGTGCACCTCTGTAAATGTGTGTATGTGTGTGTCCAGCAATGTGCATCCCAGGACTTTCTTCCCCCCGACTTCCATCTCCTGGTGTTGTCTGGGGCTCAGCGCTGCCCCGGACTCACGGTAAAATTGCCTCCGTGACCTTTGGCGTCCCAATTAACAACTAATAACGCTGGAGTAGAGTAATCTCGGCCAAGTGCGATTGGGGTCAGCGCTGCAGCTCCCTTGTTTAATGGCGGAAGGTAAAACAAGGGAACAGCAAACTGGCTTCCTGTCAGCAGTTTTAAGCAAACTAAATCATAAAGCTTTTTTTTTTAATGCAGCAGACCGTGCAGGGAAACTGTTAACACACATAACCTGTGCTATGTCCTCATTAGCTGTGTTTGCTGCCTGATGAGCAAGCAGGTATTGTGTTCCTGGTGTACGTGTTAATGTAGAGTAGTTTCTGCTTTTAAAGGCTTGTTCTACATGCTCATCTTTCCGTCCTGTTTTCCTCTCCCTTACCTCCCACCCTGATTTGAATTTTTTAGGAAACCCAGAAGTTGAGGGAGCAGAATGATGACCTGAACGGCCAGATTCTTAGCCTAAGCCTCCACGAAGCCAAGAACCTGTTTGCCACCCAGACCAAGGCTCAGTCTTTAGCTGCTGAGATAGACAGCGCCTCCAGAGATCAGGTGAAACTTCCATCCATCTTTTTCTATTTTTTTAACTACTCAGTCTCTTCTCGGTTGTTCTCATGCTGTAGTCGGAGCTCATGGATTTCAAGGACATATCACGGAATGACAGTATGATAAAGGTTATATTAGTCATTAAGCTGGTGTAGCCAGGTTCATTGGCTACATCTTACGTATTTTCTAACTACATAACAATAGCAACAAAGCACACCCATCCTAAAATGACTTCATGTAATCTTATGCCAAGTTTTTTTAGGGCTTTATTATTTAGTACATTTTTTTAAAAAAGGTTGAGTTGTTTTATAATTTGATTTATTTGGGGATATGAGCGTTATTTTTCATTTCAAACTGAAGTACCATCTGAGACAGTTGTAATGCTTGGTTTATGAGGGTCATTAACAGTAGTCCTCTAAGATTAGACGTTTACCTGTCCAGAGTCCAAAGATCAGTAAAAACCTGTTGGCTAAACAATGCATAGCATTTATACTTGGATCTGCTGATATGCATCAGGAGTGTAGTTTGGTCAGGAACACCTTTGGATCTCTTCTTTTGGTCCTGTCCTCACATTTCAGGCACTTTGTATAGGTAACGTTATTACATGAGACGGATTGTGACTGTGACATGAAAAATAAATAGTCACTATACAAGCACACCAACCAAAAGCGGGTAGGTGAAGGACATAAACGGCATGAATGACGGCAATAGCAGAGACTGTTTAAGAAAGACCTTATTTATGGTATTAAAGTGCAAAAATATACACTTGTGTACCAATAATAGTACGCCTGATGATTGGTCAGGGGTACTATTATACGTACACAAGTGATTTACCTACAGGTAAAATAAAATCAAGAGACCATTGGCCAGTAAGCATCTTTGGGTAATATCTTAGATGGGAGTGATAATAATATGTGTTTGGCGTTCATGTTTCTCCACAGTTGATGGAAGCCCTGAAGGAACAGGAGGACATCAATTTATGCCTGCGGCAGTACATGGACAAGGTTATTCTGTCCATCTTGGACCACAACCCTTCCATTCTGGAGATAAAGAACTAGCAGACGCCTATCTGGGATGGAAATCATCAGTCCTAATGTCGAATGGTTATCTGTTCCGGGAATCTGTACAGGAGGGCGGCAAAGATGAGCGGACTGTGTGGTTTGAGTAAATGGACCTGCTTTGCCCTCTGCTGTTCATTCCAAGGACGTTTTCTCCCCACGGACTAATATTTGGCGATACATTTTGAGGGACTTTTCTCAGTGATCGAATACTAAACAACTGATGGTTATGCAAATGTGACTGTTGGTCTCAGTCTGCACTGTTTTCTTACTCTGCTGCTCTGTTCTGTTCATATTGGTATTACTTATTATTATTATTTTTTTGTTACAAGCTGGTAGTTTCTAAGCAGGAATAACTTGAGCCCAACCTGCTTTTAAGACTGACGCAGTCGGTCAGTGGAATGCACTGGAATTAATCTAAAGGGCATAAATTCTGGAACAGCCTAACACATCTTACCTTCATAAAATAATTGCGGTGTTATTGAAAGACAAATGACTGGTAGGGTCTATTTTTTTTTTGGAAAAAACAGCAAGTCGGATTAATAAAAGGAAAAAGGTGGCAAGAAGATGGTGACCCTGTTCCAGACAGACATGAAGGCAGCCATGTTGCCTGACCTGTGTGCAAGAAATGATGAATGCATGTAATCGTTAATTTGGTCAAGCATGTATTTTGAAAAGAATAAGAAATGAGCAAAGAGTGCTCAAAGAAAGAACACAAGGAATGTTTTTGGAAGTTGAAATAAATAACAATAAAATGCTTGGGAATGTTGGACTCTACATCCTACAGAATAGTTTCTTTGTGAAATCAGAGAAAGGTACACTGAATAATTTTTTAATGCTTTTTTTAATCTTAAGAATAGTCTTCCAAAAAAAAAAAACTTTGCATCTATGTCAATCAGAGCAATAGTCCTCAGTTGGCTCAGAGGGTTTGAACTGATTGACAGAAGCTGTAGCCAAGGAATGTTTTTAAACGCTAAAGTGAGGCCTGAGCTGGAAGAGATTTGGAGCTGGTAGTAATATGCCCAAACAATGTTGCACAGGAACATTTTGATATGAATGTGTGGGGGAGCTACGTCTGAGTGATTGATGGTCTCTGTAATAGGCCGTTTAAACGCATCTATAAACCCAGAAAGATCCACTTACAAACCAGCCACGAGCGTCCACAGGAGACTCACTTTTTTATTTTACCGAAGACTGGATCAGCAATCTCATTGCCACCTTCTAACAACAGATTTACATGAAAGCCTGATTTGCTCTAATAAACTGCTGTAAATATAATGAACTTAAATGTTTTACTTCCTGTGTGGCCAAAAGGCATTTGTAATGTAATGGGTTAAAACATGTTTTAATACAGTATTTACTACTACAATTGAGGGTTACTTTAAGGGGATAGGTTGACATTTTTGAGGTGAGATTCTGGTAAAAGCTTACAAATGGTTAACCTCTTACCTGCAACAAATAGCTGTCTTGGTGTCTACATTTAGTATAAACTCATATTAGCTGGTCCCAGAGGATAATGCAAAGTTATAGTAGAGACTTCAGTTGCCATGTTTGCATTGGGCAAACATTTTGTTTTTTAATAACAACAAACACAATTATTTACATGAACAGTGAAGTTCAGATGCAGTGTGTCACCACAGAGCTTCCCTTGTGAAACATAGACTCAGTCCACAATATGTACAGTAAAGCATTTCCATTCAGACTAAATCCCTAACAGAAACAAAAAAAATGAAATAGAAAAATATCCTGTTCTGATTTAAATTAGCCTATTTTTTAAATTTTATTCATATTTTTTTACACACCTGTACTATGCTTTGATGTCCCAGTATGTGTTTCACATAGGACGGTTTTTGGTGGTACACATCCTTCTACCTCTATATTTGTCAATAAATATTGGTTTTTCTGTAGATAACCACCTAAAGCAAATGTAACAACAGCTTCAAGGTTTATAAAATACTATTTACATAAAATATTTTTGAGTTGGGCTTTGTTCTAAAGCCTCTGTAATCCACTATGGTCTTGGTCATCCTCAGGTTAGCCCTTAGCTGCAGCTGGAGGAACCATCTAATTGGGATATTTACCAAATGAAGGTGCTAACAGAGTTGCGACAGGGTAAAATAATACCGCTTATAATCCTTTAACTTAAGAACTTAAGTCAAACTTTCTGAACTATCCCTTTAAAGTAAAGGTGGAACAATCAAAATCTGCTGTATTATGTAATTCTCACAAACTTGAGTTTTGCTTCCTTGCACAAAAATCATATTGTTTTCTTTTGCATGGCTTATATTTTCTCTGTCTGTGCCTTCTGGGGACATTTTTTCAAGATGAATTTGCTCTAGACTTACACATTTTTCAAGGTACACTTTGTGTCTGTCAGACTTGTTTTCCTGACTTGTAAATGTACTTGAACAGTAATCATTTGTATTGATGTGCCACTTACCACTCTTTTTCAGAGTGGTACTAAACAAAACCTATTTTTTACAGTTTTATCAAAGAGAAACCAGCTTGTTGCCTAGGTGCTTTGTTGGATGTATAGCACAATGCTTTGTAAGGTACTTAGACTGGCTCATGTTTAGTCTGTATAGTGAATGACTAATTCTTTTTTTTTTAATTAGTGTCTACTTCTTACGTTTGTTCTAATTTTTTGTTAGCTTTGGTCAGATGAGTAATTTTCACTTTGCTTCAAACTGACTTTTTGTATGGTTGTAAACCGTCTTCCTACTTCGACTGTGAGCATTATGAGCAATATTAACTTATACAAATACTGGCTCATCGGTTCTTTCAATAGCTGCTTGTGCCATCCTCAATTTGAATAAAATCCAACACAACATCAAGTTGTAAATCTGAAGTCTTGTTGCTGTTAAAGGGTTATTCATTGAGGTCTAGGCATTTTATTTGGCAATAAAAATTAAAATAAATCACCAAATCATTATCAGATTTATTTATGAAATAAATCAAATTTATTTGATTTTATCAAATAAATCTGATAATGCCTCATCGGATTTTATCACTTTGACAGCTCTCAACTGAAATTGTAAGAAAGGCCAGAATAACTAGATATACATGCCTAAGATGTTTTTGGATTTTGTTCCAAGAGTTGTTACGCATTTTCTCTTTCAATATAGCTTTAAAACAAATCACATATATCTTGGTCAACTGCTCAGTTTCAACATAAAGGTTTAATTTAAATATGCACCAAATGTTTTAAGTACATAAATAAAAGTCACAGCTGGTGCCTATACAGTGTTGGGATTTTGGCACAATTGTTATTTCTAATGGTCATTGAGGGAATGAAAAGGTACATCTTGAATAAGTCACCAGTCTAATACAGCTGAGGTAAATAAATAAAGCATAGAATCAAAAATAGCAACAAAAAAAACTACAGAAATCCATAGATAAAAATATATACAGAAGAGGATTAGGACCACCGAAAAAAAAAAACAAAAAAAAAAGAATTCTGAGATTAAAATCAGAATTCTGACTTTAATCTTTAATTAAAGTCAGAATTCTGACTTTAATCCTTAATTAAAGTCAGAATTCTGACTTTAATCTCAGAATTCTTTTTTTTCGGTGGTCCTAATCCTCTTCTGTATATAGTCAGAATTCTGACTTTAATCTCAGAATTCTGACTATAATCTCAGAATTCTTTGAGCTGTAAAACGGCTGTAACTTTCTGACTTTAAAGGCAGAATTCTTTGTTTTTCGGTGGCCCTAATCCTCTTCCGTAAAAATAGGATGTGCTGAAGCTCAAGAAAAAAAAGGTTTACATAAATAAATTGAAACTGAGTCAAGCTGAGAACAGGAAGTAAATGTGTTTCTCCGTAGTTTGGCGCCACCTATCGGTCGCCCCGCTTAAATAACTCCTTCTTCTTTTTTCTTTTGATTTGGGCGGATCGGTGCTTGGCGGGGGGTCAGGCCTGCCTTCAGCCTCAGCTACAGGTACGAAATCAATTCCGACGAAGCCCCGATGTTTCGATAACTAATTCACTTTCATTTTAAAACGATCATTTCTGTTTCCCGGCCGCTTAACCCGTGTGATGGTCGCCGCTTAACGGCCGTAACTTTTCCAGCGAGCAGCGCTGCGGTTAGCTTAACGCAGGCTGCTGACACCAGCGCCTTTACGTTGAAACCAACCAGCTCAGAAAGGAGGGATTTTCTTTTTGTTTTCTGTTTTCTGTGACTCCAGCTCAATCTGAGAGGGTTTTTAACCTTTAAGCGCGATTTAACCCTGATCTGCATCCAAACGTAAACGTCGGAGAAAGTCTGAGGAACGCATTTTGAAAACGGTAGCTAGTGCTGGATTGAGAGTCAACGGCTGCAAAGCATGACAGATCCCTTCACAACGCAATTTAAAATTGACTCTAAAGTTACTCTAAATGTCAGATACATCTCTAAATATCGGTACCTAAAATAATAGCAAGTTAATTTCAGTTTTACTATAGTTTCCGTCTTTTTTGAGTTTACTTCATCAGAACAGAACATTAAAATACTATTAATCCTATTGAAAAAAAATGCATTTTAAACAGAAGTGTCGGGCTTTTCTACAATCTGTACTTGGTCGGGGCTCCTTTTGCATGATGTGCTACGTGGATGTCAATGTTCTGCAGAGGCCTGTTAACAAGCAATCATTTGATGCAGGTGTGTTGGAACCAGGGCGGGAACTGAAGCATGCAGGATATTAAGACCGACTTTGAACACAATTTGAACTCTCCTGATTTACTGCATCAGAACAACGGCGTGGCTCTGCTGACTGATGTGTGCAATGGAAAACCAGGTTGTTTTGATAGCCGTCATCAGGTCAACTGCGTTGTTGGGTCTTGGTTTTCTCGTCTTCCTCTTGAATCGATTCTCTATGAGATTTAGGTCTGGTGAGTGTGCCGAAATGACTAAGCGACCAAAAATGTTTAACTTTTTCCGCAATATAAAAAAAGAAAAATGAGCATAACCTATACTACTGTCCTGTAAAATCTGTTTGCCACTTACAAATTTCTTGCAAATGTCAGATTATCAGATTCCGATTTCAGACAAAAGATAACCAGATGAAACATAAAATGCAGTTTTCGAATGAAGGGAACCAAACCATCTGAACATGAGGTTTGACTACTGCCCATCCTGTAGAATCAAGAAACCACCTAAAACTGTTTCTCAACCTTTTCTGGGCCAGCGCCCCTCTAGCCTTTATCCAGGTCCCTCACCGCCCCCCACCAAACAATTTGAAGGCTACTTTGCTCTGACTATCATTTTATTAATATAACTATCACTATTGTAGATGTTTTGATTTTTATGCTAGTTTTGTTACACAATACAGGTTTACCAAGTTGCTCAAAGTCTAAACAGGCATTGTTGTGCATTTAAGGTGTAAAGTTTCCCTTCAACCAAACGCCCCCCTTTTGTAAAAATGTCCGCCAGCGCCCCCTGCCGTCCTCTGAACGCCCCCTGGGGGGCAGCACCGCCCACGTTGAGAACAGCTAAACTAAATAAAACTTGTTTCACAACATGAAGTCTGTTAGATTAGCTCCAAAACAAAAAGAAAAATTAAAGGAAAAATGTAAAATGTTCATTGACATATCTGGGATAGGTTAGAAAGCCATTTGTAAACCAAATGGAGATCCACATAGGGAACAAACAAGAGATGGAATTAGGCTTTTTTTTTCCTATTGTTTTGAACTGTAGGAACTTAAACGGAGTTCCTAATGATTCAATTTACTTGTTGACACAACACTGGGTTGTGCCTGGAGTTCATGAGCCTATAAATGCATTTATGCTCTGTAAGTCCATGTTGAGGGGCTTCAGTCATTCCTCTGAAACTGGTCACTAACTTAACTGAACATGAGAACAAAAAGCAGCCAAAAATAAAAAATCTGACTCTTCAGCTGCTACTTATGCACAAAAGGGAGTTTTGTGCATTGGAGCATTTTTACGGATAGTCACAATAATTGATATGATCACTTTTTCTATCATTTTTTTAATATAGAAATGCATCAATATAAAAACTTGGGCTGATATCAATACTGCTCTTAAGGCTGACATTTGATATTTTCTGCTATTATGTAGTTCCCTACCTCTTTGACACAGCTGACATTGCCTCTTAAACTTAAACATCCCACAATCCTGTGCTGCATTACTGTCACACATCCAACCAAATGCCATGACCATCCTCTTCCTGAAACTCTAACTAGATTCAAATAAACTTTGTCTATTAATATCACAGCATTTTTACTTATCAATACCAATATTTTAAGAAAGTCCCAAACAGCCGATACTGATTTTAATGCTGATGTCCTGCACCCCTTTATTTTTAGGTTTGTGTAATGAAGAAAATAAGAATATGCATTGTTTATGTCGTGTAATGAACCCTTCAACCTTGTGTGACAGGTGACGTGATGCCACAGTATGAGTTCAGACTCGAGTCCGAACCAAAGGGAGCTCAGCACAACACCTGTAGGCCCAATGATCTGCCCAACGGTCACATTCCTGATGCATGTTGGGATAAGAGGGCAAGGCGCCAACATAAAGCCAGCAAGAGTACTAATGCTGGCTCTCTGGACCGTACAGGCAGGAGTACTAGCGCTGTGTCTAAGAAGAACCCCTGGAAACAAAAGGATGCTTTTTCACCTGTCGCCAATGGTACGCCAGCTGGAAGATGGGAAGGTGCAGATGTGCGTCGGTACACCACAGCCAACGGCCACCAACATGGAGCCAGCGAGAGTATTAATGATGGCTCTGTGGACCGTAGAGACAGGAGTACTAAAGGTGTGTCTCTGAAGAACCCCTGGAAACAAAAGGTTGCTTTTTCACCTGTCACTAATGGTACGCCAGCTGGAAGATGGAGAGTTGCAGATGTTCCGCAGTATGCTACGGCCAATGGCGCCACCAGGTTTGGTGTCACTCAGTACTATAAGCCTGAACGTGCGGCGACAGATCTCGGCTTTCCTGCATCCAAGAAGAAACGAAGCGGAAAGAAACGCTTCAGAAACCAGAAGAAAAGGTACGACACGACTTCTTCTGTCAGCATCGTTAGCTGAGGAACACGTTTAGTCAGGGTTGCTGTGCCTTTTAGGCAAATCTCCACAACATGAGTCTTAGCTTTTGCATGGCAATCGAACTGCCTCTTAATATGATACGTCACCTAAATGTGTCTGGTGTGGCTAGACTGCAACACAGTGTTAAAGTAGTGCTGAACGATGCGGCTGAAAAATGTATCACAATATAATCTTTTCATATCAGTCTGTCTATTGATAATTAGGTTTTTTGTTTTGTTCTTAAATATCTGAAGTACAACCAAACCGATGACAGTTTTAAATGTTTTATCCAGTTTTCACCCCATGCTATTTTTTTTATTTCTAAGCAGTTATGAAGCACAGTAGCAAAATCTTAAACTGCTGCTGTGCATGTTACAGAGCAAGTTGTTGCTTGGTAACCAAGGAGTGAGTGAGTGAGTCCGGCTGTCCGTTGCTAGGTAACCAAAGAGTAAGCAAGTCCGTCCGTCCTTTCCACCAACCTTGCTTAGCTGGCTATGAGAGGTTAAGCAGTTAGTCGTTCCTCTGCCTACATCCCCCATAATGCTGTTCTTTTTTTTCTAGATCAGAATTCAGTGAAATTGTTGAATATTCTGACAGACATATTTTTTGTTATTGATCATGTGTTTATTATGATGTATATTATTGATACTGTTTTTTTAAGTAATAGTTTTTTGTTGGATTTCTGATTTTTCCATCTCTTTCAACCAAAGGACTCAGCCAGGTGTACTTTCTAATGGACAGAAAAACAGCAGATGTGGTCAATAGCAGCAGTAACTCGGAAAGTAATGTCAAAGCATCAAGGCAGTTTTACTTCCTGTAGAATTTATAACAGTACGCATTGGTAATTTCAACAGTGCACCCTTTAGTGACCGCATCCAGGAAAAAACTCGTAAGCACTGAGCCAGTTGTATCATGTTGTCATCGTTTCCAGTTTTTTTCCTCTTTTTTTTAAATTTTTTTTATTTTTTACAGATTTCAGTTCAATTGGCCTCAAAATGTGAATTTCCCTTTCTTGGCTATAGACTTTTAGGTGTTTTTCTGCTCAAAACATCTCTAAGTACTTTTAGAAAAATGTACAGACCTCAAAGGAGGACCTACAATGATGCTGAATCCAACACCGTGGTTCTTTTTTTTTCTTTTTTCTTTTTTACAGACATGTGGACATGACCTTTCCAGAAGGCTATAAGCCACTCCTGATGTCCTTGCAAGAGAAGGAAGACTGGGACAAAGAGATCCAAGATGTCACCTTCAAAAAGAGGGTGGAGTTGAATGTAGTGACTGTGCCTTATGGTAAAACACACTTTTACTAACTCCAGAATCCATTTCTCCATCAATATACAGTATAATCTCTACAAACGGAGAAATTATAATAGCATCACAGTAACAGTGTCAGACCTGATCAGATGTTCCATAGGAAGTAGAAAGATCTGTTGAAATTCTGAAACTAAGTTTTGAATTAATTCCAGAAGAGAGCTTTCTAAGGCCCTGACTGGCTCCGTGTGCCTGCTGCAGGTCCGGAGGATGTGCTCCACTTCTCTCTGCAGGATTTGTCACTTCGGCAGAGCAACATGGCCGATCCACTGGTGGCGGCTAATTACAGTCCAGCTGTGCACCACGCACACCCGATGCGATGGCGCCGCTACCGCTTTGCCACTGAATCGGAGCAGTTTGCAGACGCTGAGGAGGAGGAGGAGGAGGCAGGAGGTAGTTGCATATCGTAACCAACGTCTTATAAGACCTTGGTACTTGGCGTTTTTTTACACTTAACCCTGTGTGGGGATCCTGCAAAGTAGGTGTGTATAGAATATTTGTCATGTGGTCTTGTTTTTCCCACAAGTATGTCTTCGTTTTCATAAATTAAAAGGCAAATATTTACTTAAATTTCAACATCAAATATGTTAGTTGTCTTAAATTATAAGATAGCATAAGTTATATGTAGTTTCTTCTATGTTATATTTTATCTGATCATTTGTTTTAGGATTTTAGTTGTTTTTGTTGTTTTTATAAGAGTCGTTTAGAATATTTAGCCTTTGTGCTCTTAAATGTTTTTAGTTGTCTTCCAGACTTTGTTGTTCTGCTATATTTCGTGTTTTTATGTTTTTAAATATAAATTTAATAGTTTTGTTTTAAATGGCCAAAAGACTGCTGAGGATGTTGATGGTGGATCATTTAAGAAAAAAATTTCAATGTGTTGTTTATAAAATAGCATATTCATCAACTTGTAGTTGTAGTTTGTATTAATTTAATAGTCCAAAAAGTACGCTTCGAAGTGGAAGTATGGTTTATGTAACACCAACAAATCAGCTTGTTCATTTTTCTTTGCCAGAATAAAAGATTTTCCTCAGACTTTTGTTCTTTTTTTTCCTGCTTTTTGAGATATTTGCAGGTGAAGGTGAATATCTCAATTTGTGACACAAATTTTAGATTTTCACAAACTTCAGTTCGTTTTGCCGCAGTGTACAGAACTTAAATATTTTGAAGTGCTTTTATTGAGAACCGCTTGTAGTTTATACAAACCGTATGGCAGTATGACAGCATTGACCTTTCTTTTTGAGTCACTGGATACAAGATTCTGGTCCATACCTGCTCAGGTTCGTCTCTGAAACACGAGCGTTTTATTTGCCAGCGATTGCATTTGCCAGCAGCTAGATGGTGCTGTTGGCGCACGAGTAGATTTTTCTGAGAGCTTCCTCTGCACCTTGGGGAGTTCAATGGGTTCACTCTTAGAGGCTGGAGAGGCACAGGCTCTTACTTGCACGCTGCTTCCCCCCTGTTCTTTAATTCACATCGCAGCTTACAGTGGGATTGCTCCTGAGCAGATCAAGGCAGTCTCATGATTGTTAATCAATAACCTTCGCAGACACCATGTCACGACTGGATTGAAACTGTGCTTTCTCTACTTCACTCTGTTCGGACTCAGAATTTTAAGTAGCTGTGTTGTTTCAAGTATGAACAGATAGACTGCAGCATCAGATCTGCTATCAAAGAGTCTCGGCTGCTTTTGATCTATTCCACCCTTTAACATCGCTTCCATTGTTGATGTCACAGGCAAGTGTGACTAGAGGAGCGGAAACGATATGAAAATGGTGCAGATTGATTTTTATAATCTTTGCATACTTACACACACAGGTGGCAGAAGGGCTGGGGGCGAATTGTCACTCATCAGTGTCGTAGTATAGTTTAGAGCCTGATGTTTGATGTCTCTGCTTTAGGGTATATAGTCTTTGTCCTTGGGTAGCTTGCTGACTTGTGGCCTAATTGCTAGGAGATCTGACACTATTAGCACAGTTTTAGCATGCAGTAGACCCCTGTAGAGGGAGCTCTACAACCAGCACATTTTGGGATAGTCTTAGCATCTAGCTCCTCATCCATGCAGTACCTCTAAAGTATTCAAGTCATTCTGTCAATTCTCTACTGAATTATTACTTGGTCATTCTAGCACAAGACTATGCTTTGATCTAAACCATAATACTGTTGTTCAGGGTTTCCCATCCTGCTGATGGTGATCTTTTGCCCCAGACTAATTTTATTTATTTCTTTATTTTTCTTGCTTCCTCTAACTGTCCTCAAGGGTCAGTAGATGTTTTAGATGACTGATCCAACACAGCTGATTTAAATGGTTCCAACTTAGCGTGTCAATGCTCTGCAGAGGCCTGCTAGCGAGCCATGAGCTGTGCTCCACCAGGGAGAGAACTAAAACATGCTGCATGCCTCCAGGACTGAATTGGACACACCTGTTTTAACAAGTTTACAAGACAAGGATTGTAGCTCCATTCACCTTTCCATCAACACTGACTGGGTCGATTGGCTGGTTTCTGTTCTTATTTATTCCTCATATTTCTGATATATCTAGGAATTGTTGGTTGATGACGACATAGCCTGTATACTCTCATGCTGCATGGACTGCTGTTGATGTTTTGGCACATTGTACTGTCACTCATTTTTAGAGTTCCACCTGTGCTTTTCATTTTACTGCAGATGATCTACTTTGTAAACCTTTCACATCCTGAAATTAGAATCTCCTCTAAAGGGAGAGTCTGTGTTTGTGACTAATAACATAGATCCATGTGATATAGATTAATGTGTGATCGACGTCACACGTTAAAAGTGTGACATAGATGTTCTTTCCTTTGACGTGAAGTCAGCTCCAGCTGTTTTCACATCCATGTGACAAGTTTTTATTTTATAGCTTCTCCTCATAAATGTCTCTCCTAACTTACCCCCCTCCAGGGACACTCAAGCTGTACACACAGCCCATCTGTTAGTGATTGTCACTCGAGTTCAGATTTTGCTCTGCAAGACTATTGCAGGTTCATGAATCTTCATTAAGTGGCATTCAGGAAAAAAAAAAAGTGCATCTCCCTGGGGTTCGAAAGGATTTCCCTCATAGTCCTGGAAGTAGCTGGAGTAGTTCTGCTTTCACATACTGCTGGGGGTGGTATCAGAACCCCAGAGTTGAGAAACACCACTTCTTGTGCATGTTTTAATCTTGTTGCATAAAACCTCCCCTGTATGACTCCAGTACATCACGTTCTGTGTTTGAATAAATGCACTGATGCCACCGCGGAGCTGAAATGAGCAGGATCACTCTGCATCCTCGCTGGCACATTTCGCTTATGCAGCTTTTTATTACAACCCAACTACAGTGACTGACTTGTGCAAGTTATTTATATTAAAATGCTCTGACCTACCTGCACTGTGGTTATGTAGTAGTTGTAAAGTTTTCCCATGCGTTGATGGTAAATCAGCTCCAGATTTTAAAGCCTCATTTCCCAAATGTGAGTCACCGATTTTGTCTGTTTCAAGTGTGACTATTCATTTATTGTCCTGGCAACATAATGGTCTGTTTGGTCCAGCACATTAAGAGACTCTGGAAACAGGAAGGAGGTTTGTGGTCAGCTCAAACTCCAGTCGCTAAGCAAATCACACATATTCCGCTTGTGCGCTTTGTTCTTAAAATTGTGGTTAGTTCACCTCTAGGGGCCCATAAACCCATTTGGTGCTGTGAAACCTCTCTTATTGCATTTTTTTTTAAATACTCAAGTATTTCAGATCAAACAGATTTTAATATCAAAGACCCTGAGCAAAAACAAGGTGGAATTTTCAAATGTTGGTTTGATTTAGTTTAATGGGGAAAATTGCAATGAGTGTTTTAAACCGCTGCAGAGGAATTCCAGCTCACTCTTCTTAGTTCAAATTCAGCCACATTGAAGAGTCCGTAAGCATAAACAGCTTGTTTATAGTCGTGCCTCTGAATCTCAGTCTCATTTTAAGTCTGGACTTTGACTAGATCGCTCATCGAAAAACCATTTTGTGTGCTTCAGATCAGTCAGACCTCTGTCTAGTCTGATGAGCATGAAAATAATCAACATTTTTAGACGCGTGTGTAAAGCTGACAGTCCTAAGCAACACAGGGTTCTTTCTCCAAAGAACCGACTGAGTGGACTGAAGAGAAATGGATGCTACAGTTTTTATTTAATGAAAAAAACGGTTTCCTTTCATCCCACAACTGTGCACGATATTTGTGTTGATCTGTCCCTTTTGTTTGTGATAAAATGCTTTTATAGGGAACTCTTTGTCATCTAGCTTTTTACACAGCAGCCAATAAGTTACAAACCTGCTTGTTTTCTTTTTAATCCAGCTCGATTTTCACATGAGAACTTCACATGGTTTAGTTTTTATTTAAATCCTGCCTGAATTAGAATTTCCAGATTTTTCGGAACGTAGGTAATTGAAACATCTTTTCCCAGGTTCTTTGGAAAACTGTATTAACTGATAGTGGTCAGGCCTTGTGTCAGTCCAGTTGAAACAAATAGCCATTTCGATGCACGGTACTGGAAACCTCTCTGTACCTTCTCATTTGCCCTTAAACACTATCCAGTGTTCATCACAGCATCCCTGCACTATTTCTTAAATGACCTCCCACAGTGCATGATAAATGGTACGAGTTCAGAAAAACAACTTTATGTTTTCCCTTTGCTCTGTGACTCACCTCCTGTCATGGCTTTTCCATTTGTCTTCGGCACAGTTATTCTTTGCCTTTTTTTCTTTCTTTTTTAACTCATCTCGCGACAGCTTGTTGTCAAGTACAGAATAAATCAGTGGTGGGCTCCGTATAGTCAGAACTAACCAGTACAAAAACCTAGATAAATGCTCTGTTTTGACGTTTCTGGTAAGTTGGAACCATAGCATGCAGACGGCTAGTCGTTAAAATTGGTAAAAGATGGAAACTGCATTGGGCTTTGGAAAGGCAGCCTCAATTAGCCCCCATAGCAGATTCATTTGTTTGTTTTTTTATTTCCTCGGTGTTGGCAACATTAAACAACTTCTGGGAAATTCTTAATTATTCTCACTTTCAGGAAGTATTTGTGTTGTTTTTTGGGGGTTCAAATGTATGATCATCTCTTTATTTAGCAGCCCCCCTTACAAATGTATTCCTACCGCTGAAACTTCCTTCAAGATCAATATATATTTTACTGGGATTTTGTGTGATGAACCATTTCAGAGAAAAACAGAAAAAAATCAATTGCAATAAACTGCCTCCACAAGTTACCTAATTAGTAAATGAAGTCTTTCTGTGTGTGTTTTCATCTCAATGTAAATCCAGCTGAAGACTTCAGATGCAGGTGAATAAGGGAACAAAATGCTAAGAAGGTAAGGAAATGCTTTGTTCTTTTTTTCTTTAGTTTGCTTTATTGGACTCCTGAGCTAAACTGACAGAGTTTTCATCAAAAAAAAAAATCAGGTAAGAGGCCCATGGTAACTCTGGAGGAGCTGCAAAGATCCACAGCTCAGGATGGAGAATCTATCAACAGGAAACCCTGTTGGTGAAGCACTGAACAAATGTGAGCTTGGCAAGAGGAAAGCCGTTGTAGTGATGTCAGCAGAAGGTGATAAGGTATAAATTCAGGGGACCCAATACAAATACATACCACTGTCTTCAGACTC
Source organism: Micropoecilia bifurca (assembly GCA_903067075.1). Classification (NCBI taxonomy): domain Eukaryota; kingdom Metazoa; phylum Chordata; class Actinopteri; order Cyprinodontiformes; family Poeciliidae; genus Micropoecilia; species Micropoecilia bifurca. The sequence goes on from CAEGAF010002965.1 coordinate 44,511, forward strand.
GTTTGTGTTTCTCCTAATGAAGAAATGTCGCACTCTGCTGTCACTGGCTTGACCTACTGGGAGAAGAGTCAACATACAGAGTTCAAATATTTGGGGGGAGAGTTCACAGGAAATAGTTGGCAGAAGTGACTCTACTCTAAAGGTTGTGACGGCCTTGTGACCAAGCCATTCGTTTCTTCACGGTGATGAAATGTAGAGATCACGCGAGAATGTTGCTCCTTATTTAAACCTCCTGACCCCGAGCCGCAGTTTTTCATATTTACTGATTGATGGTTGTCGCAGTTATGTCTTCATGTGCTGGTGTTTGTCGGTGGATTGTTCTGAAAGGCATCGTTGCCACATCTGGTGAGCAGAGGAAAGTGCTGCTGAGTCAGAGTGATCGAAATCGAGACGCGTTTGCCCGGAGTCAAGTTTCCACCATATGGTGAAAATGTTGCACTCCCACTTTTTTACTGGTAAAATTCACTTCCTGGCTGTCACTGTGATGTTATTGCAGGACGTTTTTGCTGAATGACTCACATGACGGGACCGTTGAGAAAACTTGCGCTTTGACTGTCCTCTTGAGTTATACACACCCATCTCCAGCCTCATAAAGACAAACAAAAGGCAGCACATAAATTGCTCATGTTCACAGCTAAGATGAAAGGAAAAATAGGTCATTGTGTGGTACAGATGGTGCATTTTTGAATGTGCGACAATTGTAAATCCTCTTTCGCTGCAGTGAATAAGATCTATCTAAACTTAGGAACATTTTAACATTGTGTAAAAAACATCTAGACGGAATGTAAAACGTAGCTAAACAGGATTATAGAGCCAGAGGTACTTTCAGTGGACAGACCAAAAAAGAGAAGATGTGATCAGTGACTCAGTCAATGGTGCCGTTTAAATGGCTTTAAGAGATTGAACCACTAATCTACAAAGAAAGAAGCATTTATATTGTAAGAAGCAAAAAATGTATTTATATGAAAAGAGAGTTAAAAAAAGATTTCTAAGTAACTGGTTTTGTCTTGAAATTTAACAGCATCTCAAACTGGCATTTAGTATATATTTTATGCTGATCAAGTTAATAAACGGCAACAGAATAAATTATGTCAACGCCACCACCCTAAAAATTTAGATTATAGAAAAAAATATTAAAGACTATTTAGAGTGTAATAAAAAAAATAAAATGCTTTGCATTGGTACTTTGCTAAAATATGCTAATACTTTAGCATGTTTTAAATATCAGTTTGTTTCTAGCATAAATGTTTCCCAAATGTATCTCCAGAGGCCTTGTTGTCCTAGTGAACAGGAGATTCGATTGTTAAATTTAGATGAAGAGCATTAGGGGAGAAATTAATAATTTCTGTCTTTCTTTGTTTAGTTTCTCATATTTTCTTCTACTAAGCTCAAAATGATCTGTTTAGTGTTTTCCAAAACCAATAAAATAGTGATCTGGAAGCAATCTTCTTCTCTGGTTACAATTACAACCCCTTCAAGCTAAAGGGGCTAAAAGTTCTACCTTTTAATTAAGCACATTATCCAGTGTGGAAAAATACCCACATTAGGAAATAACTTTTTGCTAGTTTTTTTCTTTTTTTGGGAAATCACAATTAGTGCTACTCCTAAAATACCAATGAAGGAAATGGAATTGAACAATTTTTGTAAAACATTACGCACTTCACTTTTTTTTTTTACGTTGATCAGATTGTGTAGAGTAACTTCTAATTTGGACGGGTATTTATGCAAACAGACGCCCGTTTCTCTTTGTTGCGAAGCCGAGAGGATTAGTCATTTAGATTAGGAAGATTCTACTTAACCTAAACTCGTTCGCATCTACAGTCACTGCAGTACTAAAAAATGTTTAGTTACATCCACAATTTGGGGTCACAGAGTTTCAATCATAACTATTAGATGTTATTTATATGCAAGCTGGTAATTTAGGTGCCTTTTCTGCCCCACTGTGACAAACATAAATATGTGGATTGTAGATTTTACAGGGATTTTATCTGTTCCTGTTTGGTCAGACGATTCTTTGAGTTTTTCAGCTACAGGCAGGTCTGGTATAAAACAAGGGGTGTAAATGTACAAAAGATTCTAATGGCTGCTGCTGGGTATGGCAAAGGATCTGTGATGCTGAGGGCCAATTCCTCTGCCAAAGACCCCTGGATGGCATAACTAATTATATATTTTTAACAACTTTATGGTAAAATCCACACACACACACGGTTCAACAAATTAGCTTTCTTCCATGACTATCTCATTTCCTAGATCTAAACTGTGCTAAAATCTGTAAAAGCTGAAAAGAATAGCACGAGGGAAGACCCATGACTCTGGTCAATCTGCAGATCAAAGACCCCCTCTCTACAATCTGTATGCTCCAACCTTGTGAAATGTTATAGGAGATGACTAATTTCTGTCATGTTGGAAATAAAAACGGGGGTTTCAAAGTCGTCACAGCAATTAGATAAAAGGACACTGTTGATTCTGTTGAAATGAAGTTATGTCTTATTTCTTAATGTAGGAGTTTTTACCTTCTGTTCACAGCTAAGATGAAAAGAGAAAATAGGCTGTTGTGTAGTACAGACGATGCGTTTTCGAATGTGCGACAACTGTAAATCCTCTTTCTTTCCAGTTATACCCCGTTTCTTAATGTAGGAGTTTTTACCTTCTGCATAAATGCTTTTAAAGTAAAAGCTGGACTTTTCTAAATGCAGTCAAAAACTGATTTTTTTTTTAGCATGCTTACCAAGGATGAGTATAAGTGTATAGGACATTGCCACTTTGTGGCTGTGAACTTGCCCTGACTAATATTTTCCTAACCCAGCTGAGCTTAATAACCCTTATCATCTCCCCCTCATAATCATCATCCTGTACCTGGTGTGTTGACCAGCTGTTCTGGCAGTTCGTCGATGCCTCTTGCCCTCTGTCTCTCTGCCACTGCTAATGTTTTCCCAGAATTCCTCCCTGCAGGGAAGCAATTTATAGCTTCAAAAGTTTTCCTTAGACATAAGTTGATTGCCTTTATTTTTACTTTAGAGCTTTCAGGACCATCCATATATGATGGTTGTGTCATGAATCATTACTTGCTGTTACTTTATGTCCCTCAGATTGAGGCCGATTAAGGGACTGATACCCACATAAAAGATAACAATGGAAGAAACTGGTGAAGGTTAACTGACTATAGAGTTTGGTTCAGTAACCAGAGTTTGGTTCAGTAAAAAGCCTTTTTATTTCTTATGTTTATAAAGCAGTAATTCGACTCTCTGGTTCTGAACAATGCTGTCATGTCCTTAGTGTTTCACTCTGCCTCTCTGACTTTCTGAAACATTTCTTCTTCCCTCAGCTAGTCTCACATTTTTTGTAAGAAATAAATATTGGTGCCATTTAAAATTACTGATTTGAATTGATTTTTACACATTTGCAAAAGCTACATTTGGCATTTGGTCAGGGAGTCAGCAGACAGCCTGACTAATTTAGCAACTAACTTTGCCTTGTCTAAGTAAACAAAAAGCTAGACTGGTATATTAAGCTGTTGAAACCTATTACAGAATTCACCTGGTTTTTAAGTTTGCTTTAGTGTATGTGTTAGAATAAAAAAAGGTATGTTATAGATAACATTATAACTGATGTTTTAGCAGTATCCATCCATTCATCCATCCATCCATCCATCCATCCATCCATCCATCCATCCAGTTAATTAAAGGTAGTCCCATATTTCTTTCTTTGTTGCTTATTTGCATGGGGACAAGTGTTAAGCATAAACAAATACAGAACGCTATAACATTTATAGTCTTAGCTAATTTGCAACATGCATCCCCAGATGGGCCTTAAAAGAAAAACACAACATAAGATAAAATATCACGCATAACATAAATTCTTAAATTAACTTAAAACATCCCATAATGGAACAAAAAAACCATCGTGGAGGCATGGCACTGTTAGCCATGACTACAAGTCACTCATTCAGCCTTAATTTAAAAATGTGGCAGTCTGGAATCAGTTTCCAGTCTTCTGGTCTGCCACATATTAATTAATGTTCTAGATTGTTTTGTCATTGCATTGCAAACAATGTGAAACCGTGATACTTTACTCAGGAAATGGACCCATGCCGAGTTCAGTCATACGCAGCCATTTGATGCCTGCAGTTCTGCAGCAGGCCCAGACAGAGGCAGCGTTCATCAGCAACACAGCCGCTGACCCTCTGGCCTGTCGGGATGCAGGGCTTGTAGCTCAGCCGGCTGCAACGCATCACCAGCCTGTGACGACCTGCTTGTCGTCCTTCCTACCTGTCTGTCCCCTACTCATCTGCCTGTGTCTATCATCCCTTATGTTTTAGTACTGTTTAGACACACTTCCTGCCTGTCTACCCAGGCAGCCTGCAGACTCTTGAGACATTTTCCTTCTTGCTGCTTTGTCTCCCTTACACACCTCCCTCTCTGCCTGTCAGTCCTGCTGTGGTAACTGACCGGTTGTCAGTCCGTCCTCTGCTCTGGCTCCCTTTTTGTCAGTCTATCTGCACGGCTGCGTGTCTGGCTGTCTGGCTTCCCAGCAGAGGAATGTCTGGATAGGTGCTGGATAACAAGCACCCTGCAGACACAAGAGGAGAGGTACATATGGATGGTGTGAGAGAGTCTCTCTCGCACCATCCGTACCTCTCCTCTTGACACAGGGGGGTGGGAGGAGGTGGCCAGGAGAAATTGAAGGAGAGATAAATAGGAAGGTAGGAGAAAATATGTAAACCTGGCAAGGGAGGCATCCTGGCGTGGCAGAGAGGAGCTGAATCAGATGGATTGGTGACTGAGTGGAAGCTGTGGAGTGACAAGAGACTGGGAAACAGAGAGTCTCACTCCTTATTAAGAGGCTTACACTTTGTGGCTGGGCTTTTATTGAATTAACACGTTGATGTACTGCTAGTCTATGGAGGAGCAGGAGTGTGACTCTGCCAGGGTTTCTGCATGTGTTCTCTCTCTCTCTCTCTTTTTGCCTCTATCTCTCTGACATCTCCTCTCACACCTTCTCAGGCAGTTGTCTGGTGTCATACTGGGATGAGAGTCACAGCTGAGTTAGGAAGGAGAAACTGTAAAGGGCTTCAGTCGGAAACACGCAGCTGATTTGTATAAGGTGAGACTTTTAGATGATATAATTCTCACAGAGAAATAGAGGGAGCGGGGGATCTCCCTAAAGGGGTGTCTGCCTGCAGGCGTTTCTTCCTCTAGGTGAATTTGCATCACAGATATTTTATGCTGAGTTGAAGTCAAAGCCTTCCGGCAGTTGACAGATGAGTCCAAATTGTGTTGCAATTTCTCTCTTGTATATGAGCTGGAGGGGCTTGACTGTCACCTCATTCCACTGCATTTGCTCTCACCTTGCAGAGGTTAGTTGGGAATTTTTTTGTCGTGTGTCTTTCTGGCGAAGCACACCTTACTGTAACAGCTGGACTTTAATTTATTTTAAATCCAGTTCTCTAAAACAAAGACTGAATCTTGGAAGCTGCAGCGTGTAACTTTTATATATATATATATATATATATATATATATAAAAGAAAAGCAAGTCACTATGCCATGGCAGTGTATCATGAGACAGATAATCTGTGAAGCATTAGTAGGCATTTAATTATACTTTTCCATGAAATTTAGAAAAAAATAAATAAAACTTGTAGCACTTCAGGCCATAAATTTTGTTTGGGTTGAAGCATTTTGTTAAACTGTAAATACATTTGCGGACTGACCTAACCATGAGTTTGACTTCTCTGCCCAGTTCTTTATTCATTAAGACAGAAAGGGGGAGTGATTGCTTTACCACAGGCAAGGCGCCGATCTGCCAGTTGATCCGCTCCATCTCACCGTCACTGGAAAACAAGACGCAGAGATACCTAAAAAGCTGAGTCAGTCCACCAAATTCCTGTTTATGGTTTTTTCCGCCAAAGCAGCTGATGATAGAGCCGGTTCCATCTGCTTCTGGTTCGGTTTTCCGCGGCCATAGAGCCAACACTGAACCATGTCATTATATCTCTGTGATAGTCTCCTCTTTTCCTTATTTCAGATTTTTTTGTGCAAACCCAGTTTATCCAATCAAATAAGCAATGGTTGTGAACTCTTCAAGAAGCAGGTAGATGACGTTTTACAGCAGGATTTGTTAACCTGATGATTATAATAGACTAATTATTATAATTGATTGAGTTGAAAATACTGGTTGTAAACACAACTTCATTATTAATGTCCTTAAACTCTGTGATGGATGCAATCAAAATAAAGATGCAGACAATAACAGACAGGGAACTTATATTATTATTTTTTTTTAATTAACGTTATTTTTGTTTTGTCTTACATAAGGCAGATCACATCAAACTCATTGCAGAGTTTATAACAGAGTGCATACAGTATTTTACATGGTTGTTGGTCTTCACATCCCACATCCAGCTTGTGGAAGAAAAAAAAAAGTTCTTTCCTCTTGCCCAGGTCAGAGCTGATGCTTAGAAACCACCACTTGACCATTGCCAGGACTTGAGGTTGTGGAAGCACAAAGAACCAGTGCAAAGTCAGCACAAACAAAACCCTGTTGAGAGCCGAGGATTCAACCTTTGTACGAAATAGAACCACATAGAAGAGACCCAGCGACTTTATCTTTGTGAAGCAAAACCAGAGAATCTCCACTCCACAAATACACCTGTAGATTTCCATGATCACCACACACACAACATCAGTGGCCAGGGTCAGCTCTGGCAAAGTTCAACCAACACTGGTGACAAGCTGGTTTTTGTGTTAGCATTATACACAAAACGCCCCCCAACTAGCCTTGGGGGACACAGTCCTGCTGTAGATGTAGAGCCTCACAGGCAAAACTAATCCATGCTCTTCGGTTGCAAGTTGCAATTCATTTGTATCAGATAATCATTGTGTCAAAGTTTGATTTATTTATTTTCAAATGTATGTATCCTGCTTTATAAGCTCAGTATTCAGTATGCGAATCAGGATTTAAAAGACTTAGTGTTTCAGCGAATACTTAGTCTAACCAGAAGTTTTTAATATCCTGTTTATGTAGCTGCTGACAGGTGTTTGTTTTATTTTTCACCTTTATGTTGATAAGATTTGGCTAGGTGACAAAAAACCGTCACTACTTTTGGCAAGACACGCTTAGCATCCGGATGTACATTGGATTCAGACTGCATTCTCAGAAACAGTTGACTTTTTTTTTTATTTATTAAGCTCACCGAGATCCATATGAGGTCCATTGAGAGATCACTACTGGCGTAAGCCAAGCGTTAAACATTGGTGTGTTTGTTTGGAAGGGCTGGGAGGGAAGAGAGACGTTTGTGCATCAGCGTCTCCATGTCTTTGATCAACAGGCAGAACCTAGAATCCTCTTTCTCCACATTTCTCTGTGGAGAAGTAAGATGAGTTGTAGCTAGCCAGCTAACACCTCCTACGCCTGTTTGTGCAACACACACACACAGACACCATACATCAACCAGGAATCTGCCCTTTTAAAGATGAATCACTTTCACTTTCTTGTCTCTGTCTGCCTCTCCCTTTTTGCTCTCTCTCAAACACACTCGCAGACACACATCCAGTCTCCCAGCTGAAACAGGCTAATACACAATTAAGTCCAACGTGTTTGCCATCCATTCAGAAAAAAACTTGCCCTTTTTTTTCTTTTTTAGCCCATCTTCTTCCATTGTTTGCCTCGGCCCATGCGTTCTGTGTCCAAGCCTTTTTCTGGCTGCAGTCATCAGAGCCATCTCTGCTGTTGCATTCACAGTGGTAGCAACAGCACATAACAAAGGAATGTGACCCGACTGTCACAGCTGATAGAGATATCTGTGTTCCTGTGAGTTCTCTTGCATCCCTACAGTATCTGGTACTTGCGAGCCGCCAGCTTCACCTTGATTTGTTTGTGTCAAATAAGGATTTTAAAGAATGTCTCCCTCGGTCGTTTTTTTTGTTCACTCCCGATTCCAACACTTTTAAGATTACTATCAGGTAAAATCTGACTTGAAGTTGTATGCATCCTTCCAGATGATGCTGTTCCTGATTGGTCCTAGGTTTTCTGCTAAGTTCTCTCATATTACTATTGCTATTCAGACTTCTCACAAATCATTCAGTGCAGATAGTTAGGATATATATATATCCTATATATATATATAACTGTTGATATTGCTCATCAGTTCAGTGGATTATATATATATAATCCACTGAATATATATAATCCACTGAACTGATGGATTATCAGTTCAGTGGAATTGATAATCCATCAGTTCCACTGAATATATATATATATATATATATATATATATATATATATATATATATATAATCCAGTGAACTGATGAGCAATATCAAAAATATTTTTTTTTATGAATTTTCAGTGAAAACTCAGATTTCTAAGATTTATTATGCCTATCAAAAACCAGAATGGTTAAAGAAGACAATGAGGCACATTCACATTAATACCACATTATTACCATCTGCAAAAACTACAGTAAATGTTTGTTAAGCTCGCTGTGAGACAGACGGAGCTGTGTTTTTCATGGAGCTGCACCTCTGTGCTTGTGGCTCTGTAACCTGGCACCAGGTGCAGGGAGGTGGCAGCGGGCTGGGAGCAAACTTGGCAGACAAACGGGGCAGCGGGCACCATATTCAGGACAAGCAAGGACGCCTGCCGGTTGATTGAGTGCTTGTAGGTGTGGGTGACCTCCTTCGCTTCCCCTGGGTGGCAGAAGACAGAGGAGACTGAAGGGAGAACGCAGGAGAGAAGATGAGGCTGCTTATGAACATTGTTCTGATGCTTGTCTGTCCCACTTGCACTTCCCTCTTTAATTTTGGGGCTGCATTCTCAATAAGAGACCTGATCTGCCATTTACAGAACACACCTCTGTACATAGTCATCAGGCCAAACTTTAACTCTCCCTTCATACTTACAGTTAATGTACATATTACATATTCTGTGTATCTTGTGTACAGCGTAAACGCACTCACAACTCTTGATCCTTTTCACATTTTGTTACAACCACCAACTTCAATGTCCTTTATTAAAATGCTATGTGTTATACTAACACATAGTAATTATGGAATGGAAGTAAAGTGTGATGTTTAGCTGCAATTGCTACTCCAAGTTTTTTGGTTTATTATTCAGATATATTTTCCTCATTCCTCTTTGGAAAGTAGACCAAGTTCAGTGAGAGCAAAATGAAAAGTAAATTTCAAGTCCTGCCATTAACTCTAATTTAGATATTTCTGGACTTTGACTGGACCACTCTAACATATCTAAACCATTCCACTATACTTCTGCCTGTGAGATGATGCTGTTGTCCTGCCGAAAGGTCAGCAAGACCCTGGTCAACAGGAGAAAGGTGAATGATGATGATCCACTAAAACCAGTAAAGAAAGATAGAAGGCAGAGCTGCCTTAAGCAGCCAGAAAAAAAATGTAATTGCTCTTAACAAATATTTGTCTGGGGTTTTATTTTAACCCATAACAGAGCTGTCTGTGGCAGAAACATTTTGTACCATAACTTTCTAAAACCATGTTTAGAATGATGTATTAGATTTTAGATTAGATTAGATTTTTCACCAAAAATAGCATCTCAGAGGCAGATCAGAAAGTTCCTCTCATTTTCTGTTAATCTGAGCCCCTCGTTCCACATGTTTGCCATGTCCGCCGTGTGGCTTGCAGGTTTTCACAGGGGATTACCTTGTCATGCTGTCATAAGGATCAGATTTGTGGACTGCACTAATTGCTGTCCTTTCAGCAGATTCAAGCTGTGGATCTCCGCAGCTCCTCCAGAGTTACCACGATTCTCTCACCTGCTGCTCTGATCATTACTCCACTGTAATGTGAGAAAATGCGAAAGACTCGAGAGGTGTAAATACTTTTGCAAGGCACTGTATTTTCTCTTCCATCTGACGAGGCCGCGGGTTTATATTTATCCGTGACGGCCGTCAGAGGCAGATCACATCTAATCACTGTGCCAGGCAAGTATGTTGGCGAGTCAGTGGACATGTACGTGTCTGAAGATGATTTGTGACCGAAAAATAGCAGACAAGCTAAAAAGTCCATCTGTCCTGACATGAAAACGCACCAGAGCTGATGCGTGGCGAGCGGAGAGGAACTAAAGGATCTGCACTCGTTAGCTTTCTGCTGAGGCTGAAGAGACGGGCTATTGGTTTCATGCCTGGAGGCTAAATGAAAAGATACAGATAGTAGCCCTTTCACGCCTCTTAGCTCTCAGACTGGTAACAGGAGAGATCTGCTAATACAGGTGACTTTGGGCTGGGATGGAGCTCACTTTGATGCAGCAACCTTACAGTGACAGGATCCTGCATGTAGGTGCGACAGTAGCAGAGCACTGTGGCAATGTAGGCTGGTTGGGATTGGTCTTCGCAGATCTGTAAACATTTGTAGACATTTTACAAAAATAGCAAACAGTTTGAGTGGAAGAGAGCATGTTCTGCTTTACTCTGTAAATAGATTATTTTTGCTGATTGAGGCATTAATGTTTGCCGATAATGTTACTCTATCCATGCAGAGAGTCACTTCTTGTAATAATTTGACCCTTGGAATAAATGCTTGGGTAAAATGAGCTACCTTTTGCTTCGATTAAATGGTTTATTTTGGAGAGCAACTATTTTGTCAGCATCCCAGACCCACAGTCCTCTGCAGCTTTTTTCTCCCTGCTGTATGTCTTCTTGTGTGCACCTTTTTGTTTTCCATTGCTTGTTTTGTGCGTCTGTGATGGTGAACTAAACTAGGCAGTGCCGTAAATTTCAAGTGCAAAGCTGTGAAAAGGCAAGTTTGTCCACCCACTTGACAAACGAGATGCAGTCAGAGCCTCCCACATTCTTTTGTGTGCAGTTTCATGTCTGGTAGAGCCACCTTTATTTTAGTTAATGCAGCTTCTTATTTAGTCAGTTCCTCTTTCATTTGTTCCTCTTCGCCTTAGCGATTTGTTTGCATTGATCCAAGTTCCACTGTAGCTGTTATCTAAAAATAGTTGCATTGACTTCTTGTGCATCTATGAACTCTCTCTGTGGCTCTCCTCATCTCCTCCTCCTTGGCAGCATTCTCTGCTCAGCATAGCCACTGTCGCCCTTCTACCCATGCCTGAGATATTAACATTATTTTTCTGAAGTCAAGTCTCAGGTGTTTGAGAAGTTAAATCCAATTTAACTCAATTCTCTAATGACTAAAGTGTCGACTAGTCTGCCTCCAAGATTAGAAGTTCAGATCCTGTCCTGCTGTCCTTTGGCCTAATAAACTCCTTCCATTGTTATTTCCCCAGTCTTACTCTGGTTCACACACATCTGACTTCAACTGAGTTTCAATTCTTATTCTTTTCAAAGTGTACCACCACATGATGTCACTTCTACTACAGATGATGATGTCATCTGTGAACCTCTTGACCTCGTCTATTTACCTATAATTCAACCTTGTGAAGCAAAAGGAGCTCCAAGTTGATTCCTGATGTAATCACATCAGCACATTGAACCTATCAGTGGCTCCAGCCGCACACCTCACCACTGTCTTACTGTCCTTGAACAACACCACCATCACATTCACCTCTTCCTCTTCCACACCTGACTTCTTCTTATGGTGTCACAGTTTCTCAGTTACCATTTATAAGCTTTCTGTTAGCCTACAAAAATCCAGTGCAACTCCTTTTCTGTAATTCTCCTGATCTGATTATTTTTTCTTGGCTTGGATAAGTTAAAAAAAAAAAAGAAAACAAAACAAAAACTATTTTTTGGTTTGATTTATCATCCATTTTCCTCCATCCATTTATTCCTCCTTCCTTGTAATTTTTTCTAAGGTTTGTATTTTGTACGTCCCAGGATTGGATGAATCCCCCTTTTCTTATGTCCAAATTGTGGAAGCAGAAATCAGCCTCGAGACAAGTTTCAGTGCAGAATGCTCTGATGATTAGAAGTTACACCTCCAGAAATTATTTGACATTCTAAAATAAGTGGAGCATTCCTGTAAAATATGCTAAATTGCATGATTGTTTTTCAACATGGTTGGATGAACCCAGTGTGTCACATATCATCAGGGAAGAAAAACAAAGTTGGTCTCAGATATGTGCTTGACTGGCATGTGATTTAGTTGAATGGATGCATTAGAGGGAAATGTCCTTTCGCTTTTTAAACAGAACGGATTAATTTCTTTCTCTTGATTTGGATGGAGGTTATGTCTGCATCTATGTAGAACAAATTTGATTATTTATAAATTGTGTTAAACCGAGTTGGGACTAAGGAGTTTGATTTTGACCACCTTTGAGGGGTTTCTTATTGAAACTAAAATATTTTTCCCTTCTTATACCTGTCCCTTCGTGTCTCTCTTTAGACCAGAAGAGTTCTAACCTCTCATATAAGCAGTTTTTAAAAGCAGTTAGTGGAAGCATATGAGGCAGAATAAGTTAAATGTAAGGTTGACCCTGGTTAAATACCCTGGCTAAATACCTGGTAGGGGAAAACATACACTTGTAGAGAGGATGGTGGTGGCAGCACCATACTTTGGGGATGTTTGTCTTCCTCAGGGACACTGAAAATGGAGCTAAAAAAGCTAAGTAAGCTAATTTTTAGCTTAACAAGCTACAAAAGCTATAAGTGCAGCAAAATTTGGTCCTAAATATATATTGACTCAGATGGGCTGATTAAAAATGTAAGCCACACTTTTCAGATTTTATTAGTAAAGACATGCGACCCTCTTCGACTTGGTTTGCCGCTTAAAGTCCTGTTAAATTACACCGAAGTTTGTAGCCGTAACGTGAGAAAATGGGAAAAAGTTCAAGGGATAGGAATACTTTTTGCAAGGTACTGTATATGCACGCCGTGTGTGAAACTGAGCACCGCTTCCACCCCCCATATGTTTCTAACAGGTGCCTGCGGACGCTCTGTATCCATGTCTGCTGAGATATGCGCCTGGGATGATGTGTTCGTCCGTGTGGGCTTGTGTGTACGTGTGAGTGTTGGCACTGCTTCCTGCATCCTCTTGGGGAGGGCGGGTCATCGAGGGCACTCAGTGTAAACAGATCTTCGTGGGCATCAGCAAGTCCTATGGCTTCAGCACGCGCTCTTTACCATTCCATTATCCTCTCCGTCGCATGCATGTAAACAAACGCGGGCCACAGCATAAACACGCCCAGCCGTGCATTAACACGTTTCCTTTATCTGCCGGTCGGAGGCTTTGGTCTCGCTGTGTGCTCCCTGTCACACTTTCTACCCCTTTCCCTGACAGCGGGGCCTCCCACTTGCTTGAGTGTTTCCAAGAAGTGGGCAAAACCAGTTTTGAGTTTCCCCTTCCCTCCGACCCAGAGCTTCCAGGTGAAGAAAATAGACCCTGCTGACACCCTTGTCCAAGTCTGTCCCCATGCTGGAGTAGAAAACAAACATTGGAGCTGCCTGAAAGGTCCATGGGGGGGGAAGTCATGAGAACCTGCAGGATATTTGAACAGAGTCCAAGACAAGGAGGTGAAGAGACCTTGCAAGCTGCACTTCTCCATTTTAAGTTGTTCTCCATCTCCTCCAGGGTCACGTCATTTACACCAACACCTGCATTCGACAGACTTTAACTTCATCACTCATCGATCCTCACTGATTTAATGGCTTTTTCTAAGATGTTGGATACTAGAAAAAGATTTTAAAATAAGCGACGATGTTTCTTCAGAAGGACTTTGATGCTTCTTAGAAACTACATGGGATTGTTTTTCGGTAGCACCTTTAGCTCCTGGGTCTCAGGGGCCCAACCCACTGACATCTCTACAAAGACGAGCACAGACATTTCCAGGGAAGACGGCAACTAAAATGACAGTTTAGGTGAAGAAGGAAAACGTGATCATCACATTCTCTTTGTTGTTGTGTGATTCACTGTACTGGAGGTTGTTATTATGTAATTATAGGTTGCTATTCCTAATTTCTTCCTGCCATTGTCATGTTTCTCCAGATAACACACACAGAGTGCTTTCCTAAACTGTGAACCTTTTGTATAATCACAATGTTTAATGTATTTTATTAGCATAGTATCTTAGAAACCAACACAAAGTAGTGCATAATTGTGAAGTCGCAGATATTTTTTGCAAATAAAATTCTGAGTCGTGCATCTTTATTCAGCCCCCCTGAATCAATCCTTTCCAGAACACAAGTCTTTTTTTGTGAGTCTTTTTTTGTGCTATTTTCCTACCAACGTAACACATCTGCAGACTGATGTTTTTACACACTCTTTTTTTCAAAGCTCAAGCTCAATCAGACTGGATGGAGAGAATCTACGTACATCAGTTCTGAAGTCTTGCCGTTGTCTCCCAGTTTGGACTTTGACTGGCCCAAACTACATGTTGTCCTGCTGGAAGTTGAACCTCCTTGCCTATTTTATGTCTTTTGCAGCCTCCAACAGGATTTCTATCAGTATTCCAGTGTTTTTAGCATAATTAATCTACCCATCAGTCCCCAGGGTAGGTAGGATTCTCAGCGGCATGATGCCGCCTCTCCCACGTTCCACCTTTGGGATGGTGTATTCAGTTTTATGTGCAGTGTTAAATGTTCCACCCTAAATTGGATGCCTCTCCTTCAACAGTCCGTTACTTATTGCCAATTTTCCAAACAATCATTATTGTATTGCACATCTTGCAGTTGTCCTGTTAGCAGATTCTACCATGTGAGTTGAGGATCTCTGCAGCTTCTGGTCTGTCCTTCGTTGTTCAAGTTTGTTCTCTAATCATTGATTTACATCAAGGGAATGCAGTTGGTTGCGCTAGATTTTATTCAGGTATTTAGAGAAAAGAAAATCTTTGTGGAGGGTGACATTTGTTGACACATGGATCAGTGTACGGGGGATTGTTGATAATTCTAGGTTCTTCTGCATAACCTTTGAAGGAGCATAAAGTGTTTATGTAGCATAAACACTTTATGCAGCTTCAAATGTTCCTAAGGATGCTTTACCAGTGATTTTTCTGCCTTTAGGCAGAGAAACAACATTTCCTCCTAAAGTTCTAAACTTCCCACACAACAGCTCCCCACCGTCCTGGCAGCTGAGTGACTGAGCAGTGTTTTGGCATTTCTCCCGTGTGTGTGTGTGTGTGTGTGTGTGTGTGTGTGTGTGTGTGTGTGTGTGTGTGTGTGTGTGTGTGTGTGTGTGTGTGATCGCTTTTTGCTGAGTTTCAGGAAGGCTGCTGTTGCCAGAGGCCCTGAAACAATGGAGCACGGTTTTCTGAGCCTGTTGCTGCTCAGCGTAGGCCTTTTGCCTGCAAGAGCAAGAGGGAAACTCTGGACTTGCCACCTCCTGTCTCTCCTCCCCCTCCTTCTTCTTCTTTCTGCTCTTCCCCCTCCGCCCTCTCTTCCCCCTCCGGGATGACTCAGAGAAATGTGCTTGGCGCCATTCCCTGTGGCCAAAGCTCAACACCGAGTTTGATAAAAACTGAGTAAAGCAGACTGAGGAGTACTCTTGAAAAATTTGGCCGGATTAAGACTGTAAGCATTTTCAGATGTGTGAGCTCCGATAAGTCCAATAAGAGACACAGATAAGTTGGAGATAGAGCAAGCAGACCCATGTTTCTAACTCAAAACATGACCATGTGCTGTGTCGTCGTGCTGGAATCAGTTTCAAACACAGAGTTTCTGCCAAGCAATGTAAAAAAAGAAAAGTGCAACAGTTTAATAAAAAGAAAATGTGGTGAAAATAAAGATTTATTTCAGGATAATGTTGATTTGTGCTGTTAGTTTTCAGTGCAACACTGCATGAATCTGGAATGTATCTGTTCTAAAGTTTTCCTTTAGCTCAGCCGTAACCAGTGACTCTTATTTATTTTCAATAAATGAATTTTGATTTTATCTGCAAATAATTTAGATTAAAATTTGAATTATGTTAGTGCTTAACGGGTGTTTTAGAAAACAAAAAAATAGCTACTCAGAAAAATCTTATTCAAGATAAAACATGTTTGTAAATCAAAAAGAAGATGAGCTATTTATATTTGTATTGTTCTGTCATATTTTTGAGAAAATTTTCTGTAATAAGCAGATTAAACAAAATCTAAAATTGTAGTAACTAAACAAAGCTATTCAAAGCTACCCTCACACACAAACGAGCGCGCACACACACACACACACACACACACACCAATTTTTATTCTGATAAAAAACGAGACAGGTATCTTTCAGAAGTTATTAAAAAGATGCAAAAGTTTGAAAAAGTCATTAAATCTCTACACACGCACACACACATTTTGTATGTTTCTATTACCTTTTTCTAATTTGATGTGTTTTCACTATATTTAAAACCAAATTTAAGGTTCTTATAATAACAATATGTCATCAATTAAAACATCTTGCTGAGCTTATATTTACTGGTAAATATTTAAATGTCATTTTTTTATATGTAGGAATATTTTAAAAATTTTAATAAACACAGCCCTGAAAGCAAAAGCACATTGTAGGTCATATAAATTATCAGGACACTCCTGCTTCAAATGTATTTTTTTTTTACCTAGAAAATAAAGGGCAAAGTTCAAAGCAACTTACTCTAAAAACTGAATGAAAAGTTTCAAAATGAATCATCAGCCTCGCTGCTTTATTCTTGTTATCTGTGCTCCATAAAATAGGCTGCTTCTGTTTTTCTGTCCTGCCCTCTGAACAAATGTGTTTCTCTTTTGCTCAGCTGATAATACTATAATAGCTTGTTGTCGGTAACATGAAATATTTGTATTTATCTTTACTCTCGTTGTTTTCCCTTCTCCTTTTTCCCATTTTTGTTTAGCTGAACCTCTTACCAACACTCTGCTGTCTGTCACTAATATTACACATAGAAACAGATATTTGTGGGAAATGCTAGCTGACTCTGTCTTTGTGTGTCACACACCTCTGACGACAAGAAATCATACGCAACAAACGTAAAATCTGATCGTACTGTCAGAAATTTTTACCTCCTCATCACATTGTACAGTTTATGCAGAAATTTGATCAGTTTGTAATCACAAATGAGAAGTGTGGTCAAACAGAGATGGCTGACCTGTTCATGTAGCGCTGGTAGAGTTACTTGGCACAGCCTCTGTGTGTTAGATTACAGCATTAGATTGAATGGTGTCAGACTGATGTGCTGGGTTCTTTAACGCCGTCATTCTGAATCTGGAGGACCTGCACCCATAAGAGTGGCACCAAAGATCCCAGTCGGGGGGTTTCAGCTGTAAAGAGATCCAATTGCACATGTGCAAAATCATAGCCAGTGACAGAGGAGGACAACTGAGTCAAACATCAAAAACAGTCCAAGTTTGTTATGCATAAGTTATAAGTGTAATTTATAACTTTACATCATGTAAATCTTATAACTTATAGCTTTCTGCAGCAGAATTTAATTTATAACCTCTTCCAAATGGAAACTGAAATATCCAACATGAAGAGCAAATATTAATTAATTTTCTAACAGTTATTGAAGGCCGTAAGTAGGAGGATTAACTAAGATAATATGGTAACACTTCATTTGAAGGGGGGTGAATAAATTTGTTCTAAAAGTATTACTGATTGCACTTTAAACATTAGGTAACTTTATGTTATTAAAGGTAAAGTTTAAACAGTAATTATTTATTGGTTAATGTCAAGTTGTCATATCAAAGACATTTTGAATAATGTCAATGTTGTAATAAAAGTGTCATAATTTACCAAATGATGCTTTATGATAACAGTCATAAATACTCATGAAGGCTTATTCATGTTTATGGCAGGTGTGATGTCATGTTTATGAAAGTGTCATGACAGTCTTATTCACCCCACCTCTTCAAATAAAGTGTTACTGATCATTTTATTCTGGACCCTGTCAATGCTGTCAGCTACCAGTAACAAAATACATACGCGTTAAGATGATAAAGTTAATTTTATTATTCTGAGACATGATCTTTTTGACATGTTTCAAGTTTTGCACTCACCAAATGCAAGCTTATCTGGTCCGACAGACTGCACTTGGAATTTAGAGTTTATTTATATTTTTGTCACTTGCTCCTTGTCAGAGACAAAAAATAATATATCCTGTAATAAGCAGCAAAAAGACATTTAACTTTTTGACCGAGGAATGATTTGGACACACAAACAAAAAGGATTTTATGGTGTTTTTTCTTTTCTCAAATAGCAAAATGACGAATTTGCAAATTATTCTTTGATGGTTCATGTGCTTATGAGCGTATGCTTGAGTTTATGCACACTGCTGCACATGCATGAGTGTACAAATGGGCTCATGGTTGGTGCATTGTGCAAGAACTAAAAAATAATAAAAGTTGGAAAAGGTTCGGAGGAGTTTCACAAGGTTAGAACATTGTACATTTTAATCTGGAATATAATCTACAGCTGAAAATCAGTATCAGAGACCCAGCATGAATACACAGGCATACAACTAATGTATGGATGGATTATATAACTATTTCAATTTAACAACATCTTCATTTTTGTTTTATTGTCTTGCTAAAGTAGTAAAATATTTAATTAAGCTGTTAATCTTGGGATATTTGGTGCATTAGAGTTAAATTATAAAGTGCTTGTTCAAGTATAAACAAAACTTCCTCCTAAAATAATATTTCATTCTACTAAAATTGCTTCAGGCATTCCGCAGCTTTATAGACATAATGCATGTAGGAGTGATTGATTCCTTTAAGTTTCTAGATATTGATTGATTGATTGATTGATTGATTGATTGATTGATTGATTGATTGATTGATTGATTGATTGATTGATTGATTGA
>CAEGAF010002971.1:0-11643 GCA_903067075.1 Micropoecilia bifurca
TTTTACAGTACTTTCCATACTTAAGTACAAGAAAATTCTGATACTTTAAGACTTTAACTCAAGTAACATTTCAGTCATATTTTGGAGAGGTACCTATACTTTTACTTGACTATGAGATTTTAGTACTTTATACAACACTGTAAATAATGATAGACAGACAGACAGACAGACAGACAGATAGATAGATAGATAGATAGATAGATAGATAGATAGATAGATAGATAGATAGATAGATAGATAGATAGATAGATAGTCATCCTTGCTTTCACCTGCCGTTCATATTTGACTCCAATAATCAGCTGCTCACAAGGACGCAATTTGAACTGAAGGAACTTGTGTTGTTTCTTTCCCAGAAGTCTCATACTTAGGCCATGCACTGGTTATTGACAGATCATAAAAAGTGGAGAAGTGAACACACTGATCATTGTCAAGTGCAACTGGTCATCCAGCCCATTCATGTAGGTGTTGTACTCAGCGACTGCCAGAGAAATCTTCTCTTTCTGGAACCATCCTCTGCGTGTATCCTGAGCTTCTACACCATTGCAGAAGAGGCCATGACCACAGCCTTGTTGTCCAACCAATTGAGGAGATCTAAATCAGGTGAACTTTGTCCACCTGAGTATTTCTGATGGCCCTCTTCATATCTTTGTGAAATGGCGCGACAGTGTTGGATTCTGGTTTGCAACATAATTCAACCAGCAGGTTATAGGAAGCTGGTGGTCAAACACCACAAAATAAAGACAAAAAAAGACGTAGCCATAGTTGTATATATCAGGGCCTGTTGGGCTAGTAGTAACTTAAGTACTACAGCATGTTGGTAAAGTGTTAGCTTGCTTGCCAACCACCAGAAGTGTTTTAGCACAAAACTATACAAGTGTACCTATTGCTCTGTGTCAGTTTCTGCCATCAGAGCTTCATCTGGAAAGGAGTTCAAAGGTGGAAACCATGGCAACCGGTGAGTTTCACCTTTCCTCTCAGAACACTGAGCAGCCCTCCCTGCTGATCCATCAGAACGATGAAGAACAGGTGGATACTGTAGTACTTTGGGGGTGGTGTGTATGCGCTGCCTCTTCCTGTCCCACATACATTCACAGTCTTTCAGTGATCAGCAGCAAACTTTGGCTGAGTGCATTCCTAAAGCGTGCAGCTCTTGTGCCGTCAGCTCCGGGGAGTGATCAGTGTTCCTTTTCTAGGTCACTGGTTATGTGATGCTCCGAGCCACTGGGAGTCCCCTCATATTCCTATTCCCCCTCCTCAGGAGAAACCAGCCACAGCTCCAATTAAACCGCTCTCCACTGGCTACACCCATCGTCGTCGGATTTGGAGCAGTCATCTCGCATGCAGATGTCTGCTCTCACACTCCATACCCGGAGTCCCTGAAGATGCCGGGGAGAGACATGAAAAGATTGTTTCCTGATTGCTGGCAAGAGGGAAAAAGGGTGGATGTGGGGGGCGGGGGGGCCTTTTTGAAATATTTAACAGTGAGGCGGCCTTGGTGTAATGAGGAGGTTTTGTTTTGTTTTATATTTGATGCTGGTAAACTTCAGCGGTACACGAATCTTCCATTTAAATCACAGAGATGTCACAGTCGATGAGACTTCGCCGTGAATCAGTGCATGATTTTTTCAAAAGGTGATTACGACTGGGGGAGGAAAGACGAAGAATGTTTACATGGAAACTGGTGGCAAGGGAAAGGCCTAATTTACGCAGCAAAGTATTGTTTAATTTATGGGTCAGAACAATTACAGTTTAAAAAGTTTCTGTATCAGGTTTGCATTATGTGGAAAGAAACTGATTTTACGTTTGTTGTCAGGGACCAAGCAGAAAAGCATGGAGGACATGAGTTTGATTCAAAAATATTGCCTTTCATTTAGCCCAGAAATATGAAAAATAGTTAAGAAAACAAGCACCTAAACAGACACGGCAATAAAAGAGGTCAATGCAACACAACAGATGCAAAAAAAAATCAGAACTGGCAAAACAATACAAACACATGACACAAAGTGACCTGCTGAAATGACATACAACCAACATTATGGAGTCCATGTTTGTGATTCGAACATTTTATTTCTTAGGTTTCATGTCTGTTGCTTTTTCTGACACAACTATCTGCATTTATCTGGACTCAAAGAGCCACAGGGTTGTGACCCCTTATTGTTGCATCTGTGGATCTCGTTATTGAATGACAGAATTTTACATTTTGAAAAGAGGACTTTGTCTGGACGTTATTAAACTTTTTAAAATTTATTTTGTATCATAACTCCTATAGAAGGCCTTTTAGTGTGATTTTCTGTTCCAAACCAAAAGAATATGAATATTAGGCCTCATAAAATACATGGCAGAAATCAGTTAGCCCGAAAAATGCCCCTGAAAATCTAAAGTGCCCCAAACTAATGCACACATTTTTGCCAGTTTTTCTACAGAGCATTTAATATTTCAATCTATGAAACTCTGTAATACTTCAAACTATTTTTTTTTATACTTACTGTTCTTAACCATATCAAGAAAAGGACTTCTCCCTACATAAACACTCTTGCTTCTATAAATGTGTGTTCAGCCATCTTGAATTTAGATCATGCGCCAGAAGGCAAAAGATAATTCTAGTTCCAGAGTCTTAAGGTTATTGAGGAAACTACCAACCTTGTTGAAGAAGTTCAGGTTGCAGAAATATGTGTATGAAAAATGAAATATTTGACATTATAGGGGAAAGGTTTTTACCCTATATTCCCTCTGCAGGGTCTAACCTGCCCCTCAAATATTGATTGCTGGTTTATATTCCTGGCTCCATCCGTCCCTCTCCCTCATGCTCCTATAACCTGATATATTTGTCTAGGACTAGGCTGTACAGTGTTACTTTACTGCTGTGGATAATGTCAATCAGTAGCCAGAGTTGAGAAGGACAGTCATTCTTCCAACATAACAGTTAAGTCTAATCTTTAATATCTGCCTCTGAATGTTTTCTGAACAGTCCTCCACATATTTTAGTAAGTAAATATGCATAAAGATACAGTAAACGTCACTATGCCTATAGGAAAAAAGTGTTAACTTACAACTCTACGTCTCACGCTTAAGGGTGACTATTACTGTTATACATACAGTCTATGCTTCACATTCAAATGTCTGAAGAGAACAACACACAGACATGCCCACGCACACACACACACACACACACACACACACACACACACACACACACACACACACACACACACACACACATGCCCACGCACACACACAATCTATGACCTTTGCCCAACTTTGCTCATTCCTTCCACTATTCACTGCTGACACCTGAGAGTGAGTCAGAATGTCAAATTCTAAACATAGATTTTAAATTTAATCTGATTGCTGAACTTTGGAAAAAAAAAGGGAACTCTGGTCCACCAAAAAGCCGAGGTCTTGGTCCGAAAGCAGGAAGTGGACTATCATGGAGGACCAAACCAAATATGTGAGTCTAACGCTAGCGGGAGAAATGGCTTGTGAAAAGAAAAGAGAAATCCTACAACTGCTAAAACCTGACGCCAGTCCAATTTTTGTTTGAATTTTGTGAAGAAGGAAATTGTGTCAGTATCTTCTTCATAAGTTTTCATGTTGTTTGAAAAGGGGAATTGGGGAAACACAGCTGAAGAAGCAAGATGATGGTAAGATTAAAAGATTACTTTTAAATTAAATTAGCCAGGGGAATTAATAATTTGTGTTTAATTGTATGTTTTTATGTACACAAAATAGATTTGTTTCCGTTATCATATGCCTTGAGAGGAAAGTTGTAAATTAACGCTTTATGAATAAACTGAATTGAAAACTTTTGCAAATGTTTTGGATTCAAACTTTACACAACCTCAAAACAATACAGATACAGTATGTCTGTTTTTTTTGTTTTTTTTGGTACTTTCCTCTCTTTTTGTTTTGAATATGAACTAAGATATTAGATCTAATAGTTCTTATTTCGACAACCTCTAGAGAGTTGAAAGCGGGAATGTTGACACTCGCATCGTTGCATCTGGATCTCTATCCTCTGTTTGCCTCAGCCAACCTGCAGGAACAGATGTCTCTCCTACACACCATTTGGAGTGGGACGATACCTTATTTCTTTTCCAAATCACCTCATTGTTATTCATTTTGGAAAGGCTTCAGATGTTTGCACCAATAAGTTTACCCCACACAGTCTAACAAAGCCTCAGGAATTTCTGCCTCTGCTGTTTCTGGAAAACTTTCTCCTTTGAACGTACGTGGCTACAGTCACAAAAGGACTCCACTGTGTGGGCTGGCAGAGATATTGACCTGCTATAAATGAACTGCCTTTGGTCATGCAACCAAAACATTTATAAACATTCATTCATTCATTATCGAGACCTGCTTAACCTCCTTGGGTCATCAGGGAGATGGTGGAGGAGTGGAACCTCATTGGACGAGAGGCAGAGAACACCCTGGACAAGCCGCTGATCCTTCACAGCATTAATAAAAAGTTTTAATACAAACATATCGTCACCACCTTCCTTAACATAGGCCATTATTTTAGGAAGGTGGCGGTATGATAGTAACAATTCAGAGTTTTGCATGTTGACTTAGATTTTACTAAGATTACTTTTTATAAATGTTACAAAACACTGGAAATCAGCTAATTTCATATATGAAGGTGTGATGTTTTATTTTGTTAAAGTGCCCAGAAATGCAAGAAGACATAATGCAGAGCATGTAATTAGTCATTGCTATGACCAAATAGCCATAGTAACACTGTAGATTTGACTGTTTTTAGTTAAAATCCTGATTAGTGTTAGCATGTTCTCCTGGTGCATGTAGGCTCTCTATCTCTCTCTCTGCCTTCCTCACACTGTACAAAAACACAAACTGTAGGGTTAATTTGTCTCTTTAAATTGGCCTTTAATGCTTGAGAACTTGAATTCACCAACGTTGCTCAAATACGACGTCCTGATTCCTTACAACTCAATGAACCAGAATTAGACTGAAATAGGCCACGCCTACTCTAAAGATGGAAAGACCTCATTTGATTTCTTAAAGGTCATGTGTGTTTTATGTTGTAACATAAAAAGAACTCCAGTCGGCCCACTTCCTCCAGAAAAAGAGTAAACTTTTGGTTTGTCCCATTTGGGTCACTGTAGTATTGTGGTTGTACAACAAACAAGAAGGGAGAGAGAGCTGTAGTAAATCCCAGATCTCTCATTCTAGAACAGCTAACTTAACACAACTAAGCTGATTAATATGTAGTTTTAACATCATGCAGCATTTCTTGTTCATAATTTGTGACCCAAATGTCAAAATCTAGAATTGTGTGGGAAATTAGGACAGCAAGACAATATAACCTTTGATATGTAAATGGAATACGTTTTTATTGTTTTGTTTTCAACAGGTTTGAAACAAAATATCAGATTTTTCTTCTACTGCCAGTGATTTTAATTTAACATTAGATATTTACTTAAGTCTTCAACTAAGTAAATATGGCTTACACCAGCCTGTCTTCCAGTCTGTCCTGGTGGAATCATTTGGTGAACACATGGAGGAAGTCTTAAGTAGTGACTTTTCCTTTAACTCTAGCATAACTATATAACTTTCTATGACACAAAATACTGCAGCATTATTAGCTCTGATCAGAACCATGTGTTTGCACTTAAACTTGGCGATAGCACCTCAGAGACGCTTGAGATTAAATTTCAAACATCTCATAAATGCAATTAAAAAAAACCTCTAAATAGTCATTTTAAACCATTGATAAAAAACATATTTCTCCTGTATTACAACTTTAAACTTTTAGGCCTTACCGGAAAGGATTCATATCATTCCAATCTTCTCTCGACAAAATAGAATAATCAGAACTTGAAAAACAAAACGCTCAGTTAGATGTAGAAAACACTCAGCAAGAAGAAAAAGCTGCCGTAATCAGAAAAACATTAAGCTTTTTCAGATCTCTAATTATAAGGTTAATTGAATATTTTCTGATAGAATCTGTAGAGTTTTTGTGCTTTAAAAGCAAAGAGACCTTGAATTTGGTGGCAAACCACATGAATTATTTGCACGACAGTTCTAAAAACAGTTATCCTCAAAAATTAAACCTTGAACAGGTGATATTTTTAAATTTCTTACAGATCTTAACAGTACATTTAAACAGTTTTATGAAACTTCATGATGTTAATGAATTCTGCTTGTGAACTACACCAAGCAGATTGCAATGCTTCAGATACTATTGGAAATTTTTCAATCACCGGAAAATTGTAAAAGCCCAAATCCCAAAGCTTTGACCATGACACCCTTGGAAGTCTGCTTGTCTTCTACCTATTTAAAATGATTTACCCATTTACCCAGACTCTGAATGGAACCTCTATTACCCTACTTTCCCAAAGGAGGAAAGACCCAGAAGATGTAACCTTCTACAGGTGAGCTTCATTCAGAGGCATAAATTAAATTCTGACCAAAATGTTAACCAGCGGCTGCTTAACTCTGAACTAAAGGTGTTTATTTGTCACAATTTTCTACATCTTTTAAATATCACACATTCACCCAAACCTACCCAAGCAGAACTGATAATTACCAGTTTAGCTTATAAAATGTTCAATCACTTTGACTGGCTGTACCTATTTGCATTCATGGCATGCAAAAGTTCAACAGTGGTACTAAGTTTATTTCCTATGCTAATTATTGTACAGTAAGGCCTGTGCTACTATAATGTCAGTTTCCACTCCGGCAGAGACGGCAGCTTTTTCTGCTTTGGTTCCAATTTGCAGAAACCATCTGAACACAGTCCAGTGTTGATTGTTGTAATACAGAGCATCAAATGATAAGATTTCTCTGTATGAGGATGACATGTTGTTATATATCCACTAACCACTGTCCCATCACTATTGAAGATATTTCACATATTTGGCATTTTCGTTGGGTAGAAATCTTGATTTTATTTAAACTATATCTGGGACATTAACATGTTAATTTCTTATTAAATATGTGCAAAATATAAATAAAGTTGGTTTGCCTAGATTTTAATTGATAATTTTTAAAATGCAACTAATCACCTTTTTTATTTACATACAAAGTCTCTTTCTGTCGGCTCACTGGCTGTTAGGTTTCGGTTCAAAAAACCTTTTGATGGGACTCAAGAAAAGACTATTGCCGTGCTTAAGTTGTGCTAAAAGCAGTTAGCCTATCAATGGAGGTGTTCAAACCTAAAATAGCATCTCAATGCTAAACATGTAGCAGCATCACAGACGCTAATGCTAATGTCAGTGTCCACAGTCCACATTTCTAAAGAGGTTCTATGAATAATCAGGAGTTCCTGAAACACTGGAGAGCTGAATGGATAGAAAAGAACTGTGATCCTATCTGATGGTTTAATAATAACTTTAATAGGTTTAATAGCAGACTAAAAGCAATAAATATATTTGTTGTTGAGCTCATATGTCTATTCAATAATTTAACAGCAAAATGGATTTTCAGTTGAACATAAGATATATTTTCTACATGTGTAGATTTTGTTTAAAATGTGGTCAACTGCAATTAATTATTACAAACTCGGCAATTAACTCAGTTATAACGCCTCTATATTGATTTTGCTTTATTTTTGGAAGGAAGGTTAGGAAATGCATGCGTTCCATGGTTGTATGTAGATTACTCTTGTTCTGCTCTCACTGTAACTCAAGTCATATAGGAACTGTAGACATCAGTCAAGTCTTGCCCACTGTAATTAGACATAACTATATATTATATTCTACACAGTGATTTTTTGGAATTAAGCATAAATACAGTCTCATCAGAATACATCCCAATAATGTCAAATATTATCACAAAAGGTTAGAGTCTGGCTATATGGCCAACACAACATGTTATCATGTGAGAAGCTGTGTCCCTTGTCTCCTGTAATAGCAGGACTGTATAGCTGTGGCAGCCAAAGAGATGAAGGACCATCAGGGGAATTATTCCATCCATCCATCCACACAGCCCCACTGGGGAGAGGCTGCAGTTACCAGCAACCTGGAAGGCAGGAACGAGTGTTTCTAATCTAAATATTAATAATGCCTTGATGGTGTGTACACATGTAAAAAAAGAAGAAAAGAAATAAGAGGGGTCACGTGAGGTACAGGAGAAACTAATTAAAAAGGCTGGCTAATAACCTTCATTCTGTTATCAGTCCTAATGTGGCGGCTTCAGCCATGACAGCTCAGAACTTGGCCATAAATAAGTGATGGAAGGTAAGAGTGGCTTGTCAGAGGTTGGAAGGGGCAGAGAGTAAGAGCAGCCTGGCATTCAGAATCACCTACAGGCTGGGATTTGTTAGGCAGCATGGCTATGAAAAAACCTCCACTTCCTAAAACCAGATAATGGCTTTTCCCATTTGTGAGCCACGTATTATGCTAATATGATATGCCTGTATCTGCCATTTATTTGGAGTGTTTGTTTTTGTACTCAACAGATTAGTGTGTGTAGTGGGGGGTACGTGTGTGTGTGTGTGTGTGTGTGTGTGTGTGTTCGGTGTACATGCATGCCTAGTTTCACTCTTGCGTTTGGGCCATCGATAATTCCTCCATTTACTAACTGGAAAATAGCTAATTAAAGCCCACTTCAGCTAACAGGCTGACGGGACAACGCTAATGTCGCTGTGCTAATGCCTGGTTGCCATTTCTGCTCCTCTACACCGCAGAGGCTGCACCCGCCCCTCTTCTCTGCTTATAATGGTTCAGACAGTTTAAGTAAATTCACATAAATGAGAACTTACTCTAACCGCTTCAAATCAGCATGTTTACCTGCTTTTTCACTACAACCGTGAAGTTACTTTGTGTTTCGATTAAACTTGTTTTATTGCTTTCGTGAGCAATTTACATGGACAAAATACTGGATTTTTTCTATTTATGTGGCTTTTAAACAGTGACAATATTACATTATATTAAGTTTTTATTTTTCTTACTGGTTCCTACAGAATGTGCATCATATAATCGCCCAAAGATCACAAAAGTTCACGTCTTTTTAACTTGATTATCTCAAAACACATATAGCTCTCATTAGACATGACATAAATGACAAGTAATTTGTTCTCTGATCAAAGCTTGGGTGTTTTCCCATCTGATAGTCCAGTAGACTATTAGGTCTACTGGACTTTAGTTTGATTGGGGATCAAAATTGTGACATTTGTTACATGTTCAGCTGTGCAGTTCACTTTTGCAATGCACTTTATCAAACAAACCCTTGAAAAACCTATTCCCCCTCTTACCTGTGGTGATGCTGCACCAAGAACCAGGAAACAACCTGAAAAACTCTGAAGAAGACACTGAACTCAACTTCCTTCTTCACAAACTGTAAACAATGGAGTGTGCCGTGAGATTTTACCAGTTGTAGGATTTCTCTTTTGTCTTTGGCAAAAAAAAATCCACAAAACAGACTCGCACATTTGTTTTTCTTGTATTTACCCAGAATGCCTTACGCTCTATTGACTTCCTGCTTTCTTCTTTCTGCTCCAGTCCATTTGACATTCACATTTGCATTCAAACTACACCAGAGTTCACTTGGTGTAGGTCTACAAACCTCATTTTGGGAAAGATGAGCCTCTCTTTAAGCTTCCATCGTCTTTCACAAAGCAGCTAGTAGATCTGGCTTTTTCAAAAGATACAGATACACAAAACATATTCATGCAGCTGCAGCTGTCCTGCCAGACATTGCAGACATGATCAGTCCTACAACAGCACTGCCGTGAACCAGTTGGACAGTGTAGTTAGTCACTGTCACAGTTACATTTCTTACTCTTAAGTTCTTCACTCGGTTTCACTCAGTCATATCCTTATTATATTTGCAATCTTATTATGTCTAACTGAGGGAACAAATTTAAACCCGACTGGGTTTACTTTTTCAGTGTGTTTTTTTTGTTTCTAAATTAAATAAAGTCAATCAGCCGCTTTTTCTGTCTCCCTCCTGTGTCTAAACCAGCAATTATGTCCTCCATTCAACCATACATCATTCATTATGGAGGTTTTGATTACGACTCGGCGAAAAAGACCCGTCACGATGATTAAAATCGTCTTTAAATAGAAACTTCCAAAATTAAAATATTAAATCTGGAACGGTCATTCTTTTTGTATACATAAAAAAATTTTTCAACTTTTAGAATGGTGCTTGTTAAGCAGCTTCCAAATTGCACATTTTATATTAATACGTTACATTAGAATGTGGAGGTGAAAAATCTAATTTTATAGAAAGCTCTTGATCCAGCTGTGAAGCATTAACCATAAAAAACAACATAACACATTTTCTAAAGTGTCTGTGGACAGTTTTCAGCTCTCTCCCCAACACTACCAGAGTGAAAACCCTCATTAAAACAAACCCTGTGTGAACATAATGAATGCATCTACTGAGAGAATAGAAAAAGTGTTTGTAAAGTCAGGTGTTTTTTTTTCTGTCTTCTTCTTCTGGCATTTCCCAGTTATCACAGCACAGGCCCCAGAGGCTGCGAGAGGAAATACACAGAACCTGCTCTGCTTTTGTTAATTAAAGCTGTCAATCAGCTCTCTGACATGTTGTTTTTTTTCCTTCTTCTATTTTTCTCTCTCCGGATCTGTGTGTGTCACTCTGATCAAAGTGGTGATGAAAAGAGAAGCTCATTTCTTTGAGTAAACAAGAGTTGAGTTTTTTTTCATGTCTATTTAATGCCAGAATCTTAAATGCAAACTTTTGTTCTGCTTAAAGTGGTTTGCGTTTTTGTTTCTTAATGTTTTATTCATTTTGTTTTTCTCTGCTGGTTCAGCCACTAGCAACCCCCCCCAAAAAAACCCATTTGAATTATTACTTTGTTCTTTTAGCACAAAGCAACTTTCTTTTGATAAGTTTAAGTCTTAAATAAGAGAAAGTTTGTGTGGATCAATGATTTATTAGACAATAAATATCTTTTCAAAATTACTTCCCTCTCAAAATCCATTCTTTATTTACCTCCATCTTTTCAACAGATGCAGGCTCTCATACATTTTTCTGTATACATATCAGTCTTTGTTCTTTTATTTTATATTCTTAATGTCAGAATAAATGGCTGCAAAGGGTGAAATGGAATCAGGTACAATCAGTGAGATGAAAAACTAGCAGAATCAGAATTTAGTTTTTTCTCAAAAATTGTAGCAGTAGCAGATTTTTGTGATGTTGAAAAATGGAAAACAAAAATTATATCATAACTTTTTCCACATTCAAAGTGAGAATGACCTTGTACGTTTTCCCTGATGAAGAAATCTGTCTGAAGGAGAAAAGAAAATCAATAATCAAGTCACTTAGGTCAGGTGTGCATGTTTTGATTCATTTTCAGCATTGAGAATTTTTGGCAGGAGTTTATCAGAAACCCTCATCTTCACTCGACAATATTTACATCACATTACTTTACATTACAAAAGTCACAAAAAAGATTTTCTGTCAAATTTAGTTCTTGACTCTGGCATGGTAATTCTGAAGCTTTAATTTTTTTCTCATGGAGTGGAGACTGTGTCCAGAACAAAAGAATGAGCAAAGCAGGAAGTAAAAAGGAAAAAAAAACAAGGCCGTATTTAATCATCTAGTATAGTAATTGAGTCAAAGAGACACTTTTGGCTTTCAGATTTTAATTAATTGTTAAAGTTAAACTGTAAAGGTTAAAAAATGAAATTGGTCCAAGAGACCGATGAGTTAGTTTCT
>CAEGAF010002974.1:0-10871 GCA_903067075.1 Micropoecilia bifurca
TATATATATATCCAAAGTCGAGAAATTTGCTAAGATTCAATGTTGTGATGTATTTCTGGTCAGAACAATTATCTCCTACACATTATTTTAAATTCTAGTTAGTTGCTAAGACATTTTCTCAGTACATGTTTCAAACAGGAAGATGGTTGTCTTCACTTAATCTGTAAACATACACTAATGGTTGTAGTGCATGAACTGTTACAATGTTTTTGAGGAAGACAGAAATGTATTTTAATCATGTTTTCGTTCAGACTTGTTAGCTTCAGTCAGCTGGACCACAGAATCTGAAGTTATACTAAACAAGGAAGCAAAGATACAGAAGACAGAAGATATGACCTACAAATGACCTTTTAACAGTGTCTCACCTCCACAATCCTGAAGGTGCTCATTAAATGTATATAATCCGTTGCTCAAACACACTCAGTTGCACATCTGAAACTGAAGACAAAGCCTCATGTTTCTGAGCTTCCCAGGTCCTAGCCAATCTGGAGAGGCAAGCCCGAGGGACCCACTTGCCACCAGCTGACTGACCAAGCGGCTTGCTCAAAGGCACAATTAGAGGGTCTTTGTTTCTCCCTGAGTGGACCCTTTTGTGCTGTAATGTTGCCTGGCACTGGAGAGGAACGTCATCAGTCACTTTCTGAATGGTTTGAGTGAGAGGGGAGATCACACACTTATACACTCACACTCAGGTTGGAGATTTGTGGCCCTGTCAGAGTCCCTGGACTGAGCTTCAACAGACAGCTCTGCTCTTCAGTGGATGATGGTTTATCAATATATTCATGGCTGCTATTTACGTCGGAACACATTTTAACTCAGGTCTTTAGGTTGATCCACTTTAATTGAACGCTAACCTGTTTGCTGGGAAAGCATGGTTCGCTTGGGGAAATGTGAATGCACATTTGAACTCTGTAACGCTTCAAATGCATCTGTGATAGCAAACGGGCCGGAGAATGCTCCAAAAGCAATGAGCAAACCATAGCTCCAGGCATTCTGGGTAAATTTAATCAAAACAACCATGAGAGTCTAATGCTAGCTTGAGAAATTTCGCACAGACAAAAGAGAAATCCTACAACCACTAAAATCTGAAACAACTCCATTTTTGTTTACATTTTGTGAAGAAGGAATATGTGTTGTGTCTTCTTCAGGGGTTTCTGTGTTGTTTCTCGCTACAACGCCACCACAGGTAGGAAGGATACAGGTTTTTCAAAGATGTAGTTCAGTGTGAAAGCAAACTGCACCAATTTTGGTTCTCAATCAAACAAAGCATACCTGTGTGTTGATTGCATCTCAAAGAAAGCTTAAAACATTTTATTCATCGAGTCTTCTGATAAAAAAAAAAGGAGAACACTGCCTATAATCACCCGCCAACTGTTCACTGCCAAATATGATGTAGGGGTTACAAATTGCAAAAATTCAAGACAGCAGCTTCAGGAGCTAAGAGAGAAAAACCTAAGGGAGCTGTTTGTGAGAGCAAGACATCAGATATGGACAGTAACAAAAATAGACAAAGTTTTTCTCATCCCATATTTGAAAAAAGAAGCAGCTTCAAATTAAAAGATTTGAAACTTTCCAGGTTAGTTTGCAGGCACTTTGTGACGTAAAGAGGAAGATTATCTGCATAAATTAACCTAGTGTGAACCTCGTTGCTTTATTTCTGTGCTAAAAGAGTTGACAGGAGATTCATTTTGCCAGTGGAGGAGAAGAAATTCGGTCAAATTGACACAATTAAGGAAGGAGATCTGAGTGAGCACTGAAGTATTGATGGCCTTACATGTAACAGACTGACAGTGATTTCTCTGGTCAAGTGCTTCACACGTCACAGATGTCAGATCAGAGCAGCCATGGTAGGACCTCTGTGGCCAGACCTCTCCTCTCTCCTAAAATACCAATTTTAGGTCTGAATTACGACACGGATGACAACGTTTGATATCTCTTCCCAGGAGTTCAGAAAGTGATCCATTAGAGTCATTGCTGGTTGGAAGTGGTGCCAGAGCAAGCAGTCTGTTTCCACTGCCTGTAGACCTCACCTGCTGTGTGTAATCTGCCCTGCTAAAATGAAGCCAATTTAAATGTTGACCTTCTAAAGACACTGGATTCTTATTTAATAAAGGAGATGTATGTTTACATCACTTTTTACTGATTTCTAAATACTTAAATTCTTTAGTTCCAACTAATTTTTATATCAGAAAAAGATAACTTGAGTACATCTAAAACAACATGACTATCAGAAAAAGTAATTTTCCCCTTAAACTATTCCACTCCTCTTAGCAGAAATGTTTTAGTACATCTATGCTGAAGGTTTCTTAATCAACTCCCACAGCATCTCAATCAGATAAATGCCTATTTTCTGCAAGATTTTTCCCAGAAAACTTGCTAAGCTCAGTGGTTGGGGCACGAGGGCAGTTATGTTTTTGAGTTATGTTTATGTTTAAACAGTTATGTTTAAAATTGACAGGAAACTTGAAAATATCACTTGATAATCATAGTTCATTGGAAGATTGGAAGATTAACACCTCAATAGCAATTTTAAAGTCTTAAAAATGCAAACATTGAAAAAAACTTAGATAAATAAGGAATGCTAAGCCTGGTGGGGGCACAAGGTAAGCCTAGTGGCCCGCCAGGCTTATGATACACTGGAGGAAATCCTGTTTCTTTATTTACAGATAATATCTCACCTTCATCCACTGGACTTAGAAATGTCTGTGGAACATTTTCCAGACTAAAACATGCAGATTTTGAATTTATTTAAATTTTTTTCCTACTTCATGCTGCCAGACAGGTTCTTTTAAAGATATTTTTTGATTCTGCACATCTGGTAGTTACTAAGTCTGTGGGTGATAAGTGAATTAAACCAAAAAACACGTGGTTATTCACACTTATTTGACAAGGAACGATTACTTCTTTGCAAGTAAAGAAGCCAAACTATTGATTTGGTTTATTTTCCTTAACAAATATTACTTAAAAGCTGCTTCGTTTATTGACTCAGTTTATTGCCTGATGCTGAACTTTGTCTGAAGATCTAAAGCCACAGAAAATGGAAAACATACCTGTATCTACTTGTTGAGACAGTGATCCTTCACTAAGAGCTGGCATCTCAATGATGTAATGGTTTGTAGTCTAGTTTTACAATTTGCTGGTGTGTTTATTATGGCTGTACACGAGCCAGACCATGTTTGATGAAGTCCCACAGAACTGACAAGGTTCTGTAAAAAAAATTACATGGATTGTAGTTTCCAAAAAGGATTATCAAAGCAAATCCTGCCTTGCGCCAAGGTGTGGATTTAAAGCCGAGCCTTAGACGGGAATAATGCAATAAATCAGCAGGGGATCTTTGTATTCTCCTTCCTTGTACTGGTCTCCATATCTTACTGGGGCATGCTGTTTTTCTAAAGATGGAGGCAGAGTCTTGGACGAAGGGAAGAAAGGACGTGTGTGCATAAAGAGTTAGGGGAGGATTGGATTGGAGGAAAATAAGAGGTGGAGGCCAGGCGGGCAAAGCAAGACAGTGACATTCACGCGTTACGACATGGCAACTGTGACAAGGTGTCCTCCCTACCGCTCGGCCAAGCTGTTATCACAGTCGGCCCCCGTTTCCAGGTCGCAACCCTCAGCGGCACCGGCATTATTGGGTCGCGGCTTGGTGCCACAACCCTGCCCCGGTGTGGGCCGGCTCTGCCATTGTCCAACGGTGAAGCGTGGCTTTCAGATACAGAACACACACTCACAGGCCCAGCGATCCGCCCTGGCAACCTCCCTAGCAACCATCTGTCCCACTTTGCCATGCTCAGGCTTGGGCACAGCTAGCAATGGGCATGCCTTGACACATCTGAGTTAATGGGACAAAACGGAGGCGCACAAGAGGACAAAGGACTCACAAATGACAGAATGTAGTCAACAGAGGGAAGCAGCAGAGAAAGGAAGATGGGTTTCATAAAGACCTGGCTCACAAAGACAACCCAATATTGTTCTTTGTTCTTTTAAAGCAAAAGTCCTGGAATGTACATGTTTCTTGATAAGGTTAAGTTGAGCACAATTTATCTTGTACTGTCTGAGAATAAATGTCCCCAGGTGACATTTATCCGCAGAAATGATAAAAGAAAGCCAGAAAATATGTCGTCTCGTAATCACACAGATCCAGAGTTGTGCAAAAATATTCAAAGCCCTTGAATTGTTCCAGATCGTGTCATATTCCAACCGCACATTTCAGAGTATTTTAGACGAATTTTAGACAATTTATGCCTCAATATCTTTTATAAATAAAAGTCTGAAAAAGTGCCATGCAGTTGTGTTCAGCTCCTGAGTCAATATGATGAAGAACAATCATGCAGTTACAGCTGTATGTTTTGGGGGTATGAATGAAGCCTAAAGATGTGCAAACCTGTGACCACTGGTTACCACTGATACCAATTATTCAATAGTAACTGCAGATATATGTTTGGGGTCTACAATAATCTAGAGTATTTGCTTTTTCCAAGGATCCACAGACATTTAGCTCCATCCATCTTCCCATCAACTTCACTGTCCCCTCTGCAGAGATATCATGGGTCTCTTGGCTGAATCTCTGATTTATGCAGTTTTGCAATTAAGCTGTACTCTTCCACTTGCAAATGGATGGATAAATGGACTGAGCAGTGTTTGATGAGGTGTTAATAGCTATTAGAAAGATATTGCTTTAAAACTTTATGCCTATATCCAAAGTCTGCATGGTGTTGTTTGCTCTAACAAACCTCCATTTTTCAAAGATGCAGGCGATTTGTTTCACCGGATTTTATTTGCAGTATTAAGAATCGAAGTGAAGGTGCCGAGGTTGGTATCTGTTATTCTTTCTCTTCCTTTATGTAATTGCTCATGTTTCCTATTCAGGAATCTTGTTATAGTGATGCTGGGTATTAGCATAACCAGCAACAAACCAGTGACATGAGAACATGTCAAGTGTTGACAAAGACTACAGTTATGAATATGTAAGGAGTTTCTTTAACAGAATATAGGGGTTACTACTGAATGCGTAATGTTGCCAGAACACTGAGGAGAGATGGATGTGGCCCTTTTAGCCTAAACAGACATTGGTTTTGCAGTTGAACTTACTTTTGTGGGCTTGTGTTGCAGATTGCTTGTATTGTGGAATCTGCTCCGATCTGTCTGGAACGTTGATGCCCCTGAGGTCAACGCTTCACTAAGAGAGACCTTCAAGAGTGACACTTTGCTTCCTCGTGCTATAGACGTGACGTTGGCAGGGGGCGGGTAAAAGCGGGTGAGGGAGGTGTCTCGGTGGGGCCGGTCCAGGAGTGATGCGACATCACAAGTAGATACATCTTGTGCTGTCGAAAGCAGAGGCTTGTGTTGCCTTATCAGCGTGGCGCCAAAGGCCTCGGAAGCAGTGAAGCGGTGACCTCACCTCTTCCTCTCTGCCCAGACTTTTTTTTTTTTAACATGCAAACACACCTCTTTTGTCAGGCCATAGACTCTAATCAATTCCCTGCCCCTTGCAGTGCCCAAAACCGGATCCATCCAAGAAGCAGAGGGGGGAGCCTCCAACAATACATGATGGAGCCGCTTTTGATTCCAACTGAATCATGTGTAGGTCATCATCAAGTTCCTGTTTACCTCCTTTAACCAGGCGTCTAAAGATGATGTTGAAGGAGGATCAAGCACCCATCATTGAGTTTACACTAATGACAAAGACCAAACGATGGCTGAAAACAGAAAAGGCAAACAGACACGAGTGATATCAAGGGGAAACTAATAAAACTAAGGGGTAAATTTAATGGTATGCAAACTCCATAGTCTACTACCAACCCCCAACCCCCTCGCTACTCTTTTTCTTTCTCCGTCTTGCATTTTTAAAGAGCTGAAAGGCCATAGCAAAAGTGAATGAACCATGACCACAGGCAGATGCTCCCCACATCTCCGTCTCTCACTGCACCCTTCCCACTTTACACCCTCCATTTCCCACTACTAACTTGACACTGCTGTTCGAAAGAATCAACACGGCACCTTGCACTTTCTTGTGTGGCCGCGTTTAAGCCGCTGCAGATGATTACAGTTTAAAGTCGACTTGTACTGAAGACTTTAAAAAGGTAAAAGTTTGCTTCCTGTTAAAATGCAATGTTGTTTGTAACAAGTGTATGTTTTAGCTGCAGCGTTTTGAGTAAATGCCATTTGTTAATTTTGATAAACTCCCTGTGGGCACTTGATGGCAAAATGAGCACAGATGGGACCATTTCAGTTCTTTGGAACGGTTCATACTAGAAGTCATGCATCAGGCTTCTTGCTTTCAGTATAAAAATAAAGAGGTCCCTGCTGTAAAAGAAACATGGTCTTAAAAATAATTATCGCAGCACTGAGGAATTGTTGAGAAAATGTTAAGTAGCTTTATGTTACATAACTGGAATTAAATCAATACTGACCAACGCATTGCAATCAAACTTGATCTTTATCTGGGTTTTTGTCTGAACAAATAACTGGTAAATGAATTGGCAATAAATAAAAAATGTGTCCAAAAGAGAAATTTTATACTACACTACTTATGATATGTATGAATGACCTTTTTGGATGTTTTTAAGCTTCCTAAAGTGAGACAGGAAAGTATTGCCACAATAGACAATGACCAAATTTGGCTGCAACACAATCAGAATTTTTTTGAATTTAATAAACAAATTTTAAGTATTTTTTCACTTCCCCTTCACTTTGACTTTGATTATTTTATTGCGTTTTTAGAACTGCTTTACGCTGAAAGCATGAAGCCAGATATTTAACAATAAATAATATTACAACAAAGACCCAAATCCCCCTTTTCTGATCATTTTTGTGATTTAAACTCAAAATTGTTGTTTATATTTAACACAATTAAAAATGAACAAATGACATAATTGTAACTTTAATCTTAAATAACTCAATTAGTTAAGACTTTAGAATACAAGCAGAATCTAATTTTTAATGTCACTGACACGAAACAATATATCTTTAATAATTATTTTATGAAGTAGGGACAAAGTACTATAACTTTAACGCAATCATAAATCAAAAATTAAAATCTTACATTACACACAATTTCGTATATGTGACATATTTTCTGTGGTTCTTAAATGTTCGATCAGAACAAATTTACTCCATTAATAATCAGCACTTTACTAAACTACCATCTTTACTTCACATTTATGATGCTTATTTGTTAAACTACAGGATGATCTCTGCAGAGTTTGGTTTGGAAGACAAACAGTGAGCTCCAGACTTTGCTCATGTGTGACAGTATTTTCAGAGTTTAACTGGTGGAAATGATTTGATTTGTGTCATTCATAATATTGTGTCTACATCCCTTCACAAGAAGCTCAATCCAGAATATTTATGTGTGTTCTGGAAGGATCTGGTCACATGCAGGCAGCAATGACGCCAGTCAGAAAAAAAGGTCTGGGGCAATGAAGCAGCTTCACTCCTCTCACCTTCGACAAATAACTGACTAAACATTTTCATGTTGCACCTTGAACCTAAACAGGCAAATGTTAGAACAAAGGTTTGCTAGATTAATTTTAACAGTGGAAATAATTCATGCCTGCAGTAATCAGATTAAGTATCCAAACATCAGCAAAAACTCAGTTATTTTGGTGTATATTAATATAAATAGCAACGCCAGTACAGATTGTTATCTTTTCTAACAAAAAATATCCATTATTTCTGTAATTTTATTGTCAAGCTAAATTTCTGAAGAGAATCTTAAGACCACACACTTGTCAATTAGCGACCCCCACTGGGTTCCTGACCCCAGGTTTGGGAAACACAGAGCAATCTTTATGTATGAAATAAAAGAGCAACGGTCATATTTATTTTCATTAATTTAATTTTACTGAACTTCAAAAAATGCAGTATTTCTTGTATTTACATAATGTAAAAAAAATCCCTACAGATTTTATTTTAGAATTAATTCTGTCCTTAAATGTTCTCACATTACTGCATGTTTACTTTCAGAATGTTGAAGATTTTAGTGAAGTGTTCGTAGATATATTAAAAATATAAAAAGAAACAATAAAAACATTGCTTTAAGGCTGAGCATACATACTAACTGTATATTGCTGCTTAAAAGTTAATAAGAAATGTTATTTGTCTATAAATATTCCTTCTTAAATGCAAATAAAAAATAAAAATATATGTCCAATATTGCTTTAAAATGATTAAGTTAGAAGTAAACTGATATGGTTTTAATTCTCACTCCATCACAGGTATGTGGCAGAGGTGATATGATTCTCCAAATAGTTCTGTAAATTGAAACTACTCTATTGCAGCGTGTGTATCTGTTGGGATGTGGATGGCATGTTATTGCTTGAGACAACTCCTCTATTTTGAGATAGAGAGTAGAGCTTCTTCTTCTTCTTCTCTTTGCTCCCGCTAAAAGGATATTCTGATAAAAAAAGGTAGAGCAGAAAAGAAGGCGGTGAGCAAGAGGTGATACAGCACATGGAGAAATTTCATTTCCTGCCTTGTAGGGAGAAAATGGCTTCAGCTGGGAAAAGCCGGCCAAAAGATGGGAGATTTTTTCCGCGAACAGTGATAACCGTTTGTTCATTTCCTGACAACAAGAAGGGGGGGAATTGCACAAGCTCCCGCTAAAATAAAATAGGTTTCCTTTTCTCCCCCTGTCGTGAACGGGGGTCTATTTCACCTGCAACATGTCGTAGTGCTGCTAATCACAGAATCAGTTATTATTGAGGCTGGGGGCGTCGGCTGCATAGCCGAGAGAGGAAGAAGAAGGGGTCCGCGGTCAAATTCTCCCACTTTTGTGTCGCTTAGCTTCTCTCCACCAGCTCAGATTTGCATTTTAATGGAAGGCTTTTATAGACTTCTCAGTGGCGTTCGTGGCACCACAAGTGGCATCATTAAGTGAACTAAGCCGGATTAGAGGCGATGCTGAGGTCAGATATCCATACGCCGAAACAGAACCGAAGCTTGCTCCTCTAGGATTAGACGGAAATGGAGAGACAGCAGCAAGGACGGGGGGAGGCGGGAGAAGACGGGGAAACAGGAGAACAAAAAGAAAATGATTTTTTTTGTGAGAGCAGTGGAAAGAGAGAGAGAGCGGGAGAGAGACGTACGGAGGAAGAGGAGTGACGGGCCGCAGTGAGGTGATGAATTGGTTGCAAAGTGGCTCCTCTTCAGCTCGAGGACCTCTCGGAGTCCCGGTTTGGCTCTGGTTCCAGTTTCTTACAGTGTAATTCAAAAACACCGGCCTGGAAATAACATTGTACGTAAGGTAGCATGAGACCTGCGGAGGGCTGATAGAAGCGGTTACATGGAGCCACAGTGTCAGTCGGATGTAAGGCGAAAAGAACAACCCCCAAAACAAAAACCTCCCAAGGCTTCATGGCCTAAGAAACCCTTCTGCAACTGTGTTACATTAATGGTTATTATAGGATATATAGCACATTTTAACAACTCCCAAACATACAGCATCGCAATAATAAAAACAGCTGACTAATAGAAAAATGTTTATGAAGCTACTGTAACGGTAAAAACAAGGCCGGGCGATTTGGACTTAGAATTTTATCATGATATTTTGTGGTGCTATTGTGGTAGCGATAAAAATAGTGAAGAAAAACAATTATACAAATATACTGCTCTTGCGTTAATCATATTTAAACGTCAATAAGTGTCTTCTATTTTATTTTCTGCAGCAATTATGAAGTAAGCTGCATTATAATGTAGTTGGACCAATCTTGGCAAACAACTCATCGAGTAAACCGGGATAGATAAAACTAAACATGTCATTAAACTATCAAGCATGGTGGTGGAGGGGTGATCATTTAGGCAGGGAGAACAAACCAAACATTAGAAAGGTAATCTGGGAAAACAGCCGTACAGGTGTGATTAAAGAAAATAGAAAATTATCCTGCAGATAAAGCTCTGTAGTTGCCATTGGTCATAATGTTATGAATGTGCAAACGTTTTTGTTACTGCTCAAATATAAAGAACGTTATAGCTAAATATATACATATGTTAATAATATGTTATTGCCCATGAGAGCAGCAGCAGAAATCCCTCTAAATCTACCTAACTTTCAACTGTTATGTTGTCTTGTTTCCCAATTAACCTTTCAAGGGTCCAACCTTTGCATGATGAGACACGGATCAATGCCCACGGCGATAAACATCGGCAGAGCACCTATAAACCGGTTGGAAAAGTGGCTTTGTAAATGCTCTGTAAATATTATCTAATGGGTGTTTACCATCAGTCCACAGGTCTGATGTGTGCCAGGTGCAGATACGGAGGGGAAACTGCTGGACCGTTAGAAAGTGCTGTGGAAGGTGAACTGGTGGAAACGGAAAATAGTCAACGGATCCAAGCTTGGGTCGACTCTGATTTGTGTTCTTGGATAAGCATAAAAAGCATGAATGAGACTCAGCTGATATTGCTTGACCTCATGGCAAAATGTGAAATATGTTAAAGGGAAAATTTAGGATTAATGATGGAAAGTGGAAGCCTAGTGCTGCTAATCATTAGCACCTTTTTAATAACTATAATTTTGGCCAGTGATGATTTAATAGCATAATGTAATGGAGAAAAGCATCAACTATAGTCCTGAAGCAATCGCTGGGAATCTTGAAAGTCTCTTAGGACCATTACTAAAAAAAAAGTAAATCAGAGGAAAACTTTTGAAGTCAAATTCAGAGCGAGTTTCCCATTAAATTTACCCCAAGGTCAGACTAGCTCAGAGGTTCCCAAACTGTGGGGCGCGCCCCCTAGGGGGGGCGCCATGCCATTGCAGGGGGGGCGCGGGAAGCCTCTGGATGAAAAAAAAAAAAACATGGACGCATTATGCGCTGGGTTTTTACCTTAGAATGACCAACTCTCTGTTATTCCTCTGTCAATTTGATACAGTA